>VOPJ01015565.1:0-102555 GCA_014673585.1 Semibalanus balanoides | reverse complement strand
TATGTCGTCTGTCACATGGCTCCTGTTCCTCTGGACGTATGTCGTCTGTCACTTGGCTCCTGTTTCGCTGCCTCAGGTGATGGACGAGCAATACCAGACGGTGGCGGTGCGGCTCACAGAGAAGAACCCGGGAGTGTTCCGTGCTGAGTACACGCCCTGCACCGGCGGGAAACACACCGTCCAGGTGAATCGCTGACCTGACCGAAATATAAAACCTATCAGTTGTTGCAGCCAGGAAGTGTCATGTTCGTGCGATTGGTCGTTACGGAACTTTGTGGGCCTATGAGTCACTCCAAAACTCCAGCAACAAACTCCAGGAAACTAATATGTTCCAACTGCCAGACGTAATAGGATTGAGAGAGGACCAATTTCCTTTGCTCATTTGTCATAACACTTGGAACAGTGTTCTAAAGGTTAACGTATTCGACATCAGAAGTATGTTTCTGGAGAAGTAAAGATACACAAACAGCACATATGATGAAGCTGTGTCTGTAATAATTATCACAGCGAACGAAACATCAAACATGACACAAACTAAATGCTAACCACACCACTTTTGCCTGCCTGCCCTCACCCCAGGTGGAGTACGCTGGTGTTGCGGTGCCCGACTCTCCGTTCCGGGTGTTCGCCGCTGAACGTCTGGACGCCAGCATGGTTCGACTGCTCGGACCCGCCCTGGAGCCAGGGGTGAAGGCGCAGCTGCCGACCCACTTCAACGTGGACGCCCACGGCGCCGGCCAAGGTAGGCTGAGGACTCAGGGTGTGGTGTGGTGCGCGGTGTATGATCCATGGTATATGGTGCACCTTGTTTGAGGTCAGTGGCAGATTCAGCGAGGAGGCTGTGACAGTTTAAGATGGTAGTTCAATGGAGAAGACAAAACGGACATTGTTGTGTTTTTGAAACATTCCACTATTAAAAAATACCGCATTTTCTTTAATTTTCTTGTGCACTTGCCTTGGACATGGATCCTAGTGATTTATAGACTTGCGGATTTTGCTTCATACCATTCTGAAGAATGCTGCAATGCAATGCACCAATTGTCGCTGTTATTGGATTGTAATAATATGGACCGATTCGTCATACGGATCATTATACGGACTGATTCGTACAAAATCTTCAGACCAGTGTTTGCCAGGATTGCAACAAAAATACACCTGAACCAAATGCAGTGCTCTCCTCGTTATCAGCCTTAACTCGGCTGTTTCTTTCTGTTCAAGAGACCTACAGCGCCCTTTGTAACCCACCTGTCTCTGCTTAGGTGACCTGTAGCGCCCTCTGTGACCTGCCTCTGCTTAGGTGACCTGCAGCGCCCTCTGTAATACACCTGTCTCTGCTCAGGTGACCTGCAGCGCCCTCTGTGACCTGTTTCTGCTTAGGTGACCTGCAGCGCCCTCTGTAATACACCTTTCTCTGCTGAGTTGACATACAGCGCCCTCTGTGACCCACCTGTCTCTGCCCAGGTGACCTGCAGCGCCCTCTGTGACCCACTCGTCTCTGATCAGGTGACCTGCAGCGCCCTCTGTGACCCACCTGTCTCTGCTCTGGTGACCTGCAGTGCCCTCTGTGACCTGTCTCTGCTCAGGAGACCTGCAGCGTCCTATGTGACCTGTCTCTGCTCAGGAGACCTACATAGCCCTCTGTAACCCACCCGTCTTTTCTCAGGTGCCCTGCAGGCGGTACTGCGGGAGGACCGAAGCGGTACCGAGGTACCCGTCCAGATCACGGACCACGGCGACGGTACGCTGCGTGGCGAGGTGGTGTACCCGCGGCCCGGTACCTACACGCTGCACGCGCAGTACGGAGGCCGGCAGGTACCGCAGAGTCCGGTCAAGATCAGCGTGCAGCCGGGGGTGGACGTGTCGCAGATCCGCGTCGAGGGCCTCGAACCCAGTGAGTGACTCCTTGAGAGCAGACGAGATAACGAGGGAAGGCTGGGAAATGCTGGTCAGCGGGCTTGTAGCTGGTCAGTGGGCTTGTGCTGGGAAATGTCTGGTCAAAAGTAACGGGTTATATAGGCTGTGAAGGATACAGTGAAGGATACGCTATTGCACATTTCGCTGAAGCACCTCAATACTTTCGTGCTGCTTTTCCTATGGTTCCATGCCCTTTAACTTTTTGGGGAAACATTGAAGGTATCGTTAATGTTATTATTTTGTGTTTTCTTGAAATGACTCGCCTCCTGTCCATGCTTCTTCCACTCTCTCAGAACTTACATTGTCCTCTACCCTGCTATCTGATGACACCGTGTGTCTGTACCCCGTGCGGCTCCCTCACCTTTTCCCCCCGCTGTGCCGTCTGCTGACTGACGCTCCGCCGGCCGGCAGCGGTGCCGCTGCTCAGTCAGCAGCAGTTTGTCGTCAGGACTCCTGCCGGTCTGAGTCCGGCTGATCTGGCCGTCACCGTCACCTCCCCGTCCGGAGTCCGCACCCGCGCCAACATCCGACCCACCCCGGCCGGTCTGCTGGTGGACTTTGTGCCGCTGGAGCTGGGTCTGTACTGGCTGGGGGTGCGGCTGGCCGGCGCTGAGCTGACCGGCCGCCGCGTGGCCTGCGTGCCGGCCGCCGCCCGCGGAGTGCGCGTACACGGAGCGGGCCTGACGGGCGGCGCTGTCCGTCGGCCGCAGCGGTTCGTCATCGACACGCGCGGCGCCGGCCAGGGAGGGCTCGGCGTCACCGTGGAAGGCCCCTGTGAGGCGGCTATCAACTGCCGCGACAACGGAGACGGCACCTGTGACGTGGCCTACCTGCCCACCGCGCCCGGACTCTACCTCGTCAACGTCTGCTTCAACGACCAGCACGTGCCCGGGTCGCCGTTCCGCGCCAATGCAATTTCGGAGCAACGAAAAGCCACGGCATCCAGGCAGTCGGGTGTTCTCACAGCCATCCCAGCGGGCACACAGTCGGCGTCCTTGTACACGCTACCGTAGGGGTGGACGCCGTAGCCGGTCGTGCGCACGTCCCGCACGGCGTGCTCTCTCCGCCCGACGTGCTCCCTCCACCCGCCGTGCTCTCTACGGCCGCCGTGTTTCGCTGGGCCGTCCCGCACGTCGTGCTCAGCGCGCTCGGCGTGCTCGGTGTGCTCGGCGTGCACGTTGTGTTCGGTGTTCCCGGGTCGCTCCGCGTGCTCAGTGTGCTCCGGGTGGACATTGGCGCGGAACGGCGACCCGGGCACGTGTTGGTCGTTGAAGCAGACGTTGACGAGGTAGAGTCCGGGCGCCGTGGGCAGGTAGGCCACGTCACAGGTGCCGTCTCCGTTGTCGCGGCAGTTGATGGCCGCCTCACAGGGGCCTTCCACGGTGACGCCGAGCCCTCCCTGGCCAGCACCGCGTGTGTCGATGACGAACCGCTGCGGCCGACGGACAGCGCCGCCCGTCAGGCCTGCTCCGTGAACGCGTACTCCGCGGGCGGCGGCCGGCACGCAGGCCACGCGGCGGCCGGTCAGCTCAGCGCCGGCCAGTCGCACCCCCAGCCAGTACAGACCCAGCTCCAGCGGCACAAAGTCCACCAGCAGACCGGCTGGGGTGGGTCGGATGTTGGCGCGGGTGCGGACTCCGGACGGGGAGGTGACGGTGACGGCCAGATCGGCCGGACTCAGACCGGCAGGAGTCCGGACGACAAACTGCTGCTGACTGAGCAGCGGCACCGCTGCCGGCCGGCGGAGCGTCAGTCAGCAGACGGCACAGCGGGGGAAAAGGTGAAGGAGCCGCACGGGGTACAGACACACGGTGTCAGCAGATATCGGGGCAGAGGACAATGTAAATTCTGAGAGAGTGGAATAAGCATGGACAGGAGGCGAGTCTTTCCAAGAAAACACAAAATAATAACATTAACGATGCTTGCAATGTTTCCTCCAAAAGTCAAAGGGCATGGAACCATAGGAAAAGTAGCACGAAAGTATTGAGGTGCTTCAGCGAAATGTGCAATAGCGTATCCTTCACTGTATCCTTCACAGCCTATATAACCCGGTACTTTTGACCAGACATTTCCCAGCACAAGCCCACTGACCAGCATTTCCCAGCCTTCCCTCGTTATCTCGTCTGCTCTCACGGGGCCACTCACTAGGTTCGAGGCCTTCGACGCGGATCTGCGACACGTCCACTCCCGGCTGGACGCTGATCTTGACCGGACTCTGTGGTACCTGCCGGCCACCGTACTGTGCGTGCAGCGTGTAGGTACCGGGCCGCGGGTACACCACCTCGCCGCGCAGCGTACCGTCGCCGTGGTCCGTGATCTGGACGGGTACCTCGGTACCGCTCCGGTCCTCCCGCAGTACCGCCTGCAGGGCACCTGAGCAGAGACGGGTAGGTCACAGAAGGCTCTGTAGGTCACCTGAACAGAGACAGGTGTATTACAGAGGGCGCTGCAGGTCTCCTAAGCAGAGACAGGTCACAGAGGGCGCTGCAGGTCACCTGAGCAGATACATGTAACATAGGGCGCTGCAGGTCACCTGAGCAGAGACGAGTGGGTCACAGAGGGTGCTGCAGGTCACCTGAGCAGAGACAGGTCACAGAGGGCGCTACAGGTCACCTGAGCAGATACGAGTAGGTCACAGAGGGCGCTGAAGGTCACCTGAGCAGAGACAGGTCACAGAGGGCACTGCAGGATACCTGAGCAGAGGACAGGTGGGTCCAGAGGGCGCAAGGTCACCTGATCAGAGACGAGTGGTCAACAGAGGGCGCTGCAGCGTCACTGGGCAGGGAGACAGTGGGTTACATGAAGCTATGTAGCTCTTCGTTGAGCCAAGAACAGGGTCACATAGGACGCTGCAGGTCTCTGAGCAGTAGGAAGGTTACAGAGGGCACTGCAGGATACACTGAGCAGAGACAGGTGGTTATCTCGGTCAATGAGGCGTGCATCACCTTATCAGAGACGAGTGGGGTACCCAGAGGGGCGCCTGCAGTCACCTGGCAGAGAGGTGGAGTTACAGAGGCTCTGTAGGTCTCTTGACAGAGACAGGTCACAGAGGGCACTGCAGGTCACCAGAGCAGAGACAGGTGGGTCACAGAGGGCGCTGCAGGTCACCTGAGCAGAGACAGGTGTATTACAGAGGGCGCTGCAGGTCACCTAAGCAGATACAGGTCACAGAGGGCGCTGCAGGTCACCTGAGCAGAGACAGGTGTATTACAGAGGGCGCTGCAGGTCACCTAAGCAGAGGCAGGTCACAGAGGGCGCTACAGGTCACCTAAGCAGAGACAGGTGGGTTACAAAGGGCGCTGTAGGTCTCTTGAACAGAAAGAAACAGCCGAGTTAAGGCTGATAACGAGGAGAGCACTGCATTTGGTTCAGGTGTATTTTTGTTGCAATCCTGGCAAACACTGGTCTGAAGATTTTGTACGAATCAGTCCGTATAATGATCCGTATGACGAATCGGTCCATATTATTACAATCCAATAACAGCGACAATTGGTGCATTGCATTGCAGCATTCTTCAGAATGGTATGAAGCAAAATCCGCAAGTCTATAAATCACTAGGATCCATGTCCAAGGCAAGTGCACAAGAAAATTAAAGAAAATGCGGTATTTTTTAATAGTGGAATGTTTCAAAAACACAACAATGTCCGTTTTGTCTTCTCCATTGAACTACCATCTTAAACTGTCACAGCCTCCTCGCTGAATCTGCCACTGACCTCAAACAAGGTGCACCATATACCATGGATCATACACCGCGCACCACACCACACCCTGAGTCCTCAGCCTACCTTGGCCGGCGCCGTGGGCGTCCACGTTGAAGTGGGTCGGCAGCTGCGCCTTCACCCCTGGCTCCAGGGCGGGTCCGAGCAGTCGAACCATGCTGGCGCTCGTCAACGTTCGCGCGAAACACCCGAACGAGAGAGTCGGCGGCAGCCACGCCACACAACCAGTTCGACTACTCGACCCTGGCGCGTAGGAGGGCCAGTGGTCAATCTGGCGAACAGTGCGGTGAAACCCATCACGCACATCTACGCCCTGTTTATCGCATTTAGTTTGTGTCATGTTTGATGTTTCGTTCGCTGTGATAATTATTACAGACACAGCTTCATCATATGTGCTGTTTGTGTATCTTTACTTCTCCAGAAACATACTTCTGATGTCGAATACGTTAACCTTTAGAACACTGTTCCAAGTGTTATGACAAATGAGCAAAGGAAATTGGTCCTCTCTCAATCCTATTACGTCTGGCAGTTGGAACATATTAGTTTCCTGGAGTTTGTTGCTGGAGTTTTGGAGTGACTCATAGGCCCACAAAGTTCCGTAACGACCAATCGCACGAACATGACACTGTCCTGTCCCTGCAAAACTCGATAGGTTTTAGTTTTTCTCAGGTCAGCGATTCACCTCGGACGGCTCGTGGTTTCCTGCCGGTGCCAGGGCGTGTACTCAGCACGAACATCCGCGGCATGGCTTCTTCTCTGTGCAGCCGACACCGCCACCTGTCTTGGTTATTGTCTCGTTCCAATACCTGAGGCAGCGAAACATGGAGCCACAGTGACCAACAACATACTCCTAGAGGACAGGAAGAGCCAAGTGACAGACGACATACGTCAGAGGAACAGGAGCCAAGTGACAGAATAAAGACATATCGTCCAGGTAGGACGGAAAGGAGCTGAACGAAGTGACTAACGACCATACGGTCACGCAGTATAAACAGGAGTCCAAGTGACAGCACCGGACATCTATCGTTCCAGCAAGGCAACACCGGAGCCAGGACAGACGCCATACGTCCAGTAGAACACGGCAGCCAAGTGGACACGAAGACATACGTCCAGTCAAGGAACGAGAAGCCTCCGAACTGCACAGACGAATATGTCCAGAGGAACAGGAGCCAAAGTGAAGACGACATAACGTCAGAGAAACAGAAGCCAATGACAGACGACATACGTCCAGAGGAACAGAGCCAAGGTGGACAGACGACATACGTCCAGCGGAACAGGAGCGACGTGTGACAGACCAAACGTCCAGAAGGAACAGGAGTCCAATTACAGATGACACTACGTGCCGAGGAAACAGTGGACGCCAAGCGAACATACGACATACGTCCCAGGAGGCAGGAGCCAAGTGACAGACGAAATACGTCAGAGGAACAAGGAGCCAAGTGACAAACGCATACGTTTCATCGGAACAGGAGCCATGTGACAGACCACATACGTCCAGAGGAACAGAAAGCGCAATACAGACACATATGTCCAGGGACAGGTAGCAATGACAGAGCATACGTCGCAGAGGAAACATGGGCCAAGTGACAGACGACATACGTCCGAGGATACAAGGAGCCATGTGGAAGAAGAATCGTCCAGATGAACAGAACGAAATGACAGACGAATATGTCCAGAGTAAACAGAGCCAAGTGACAGACGACATACGTCCAGAGGACCGAGCCAGTACAGACGACTATACGTCACAAGAGAAACAGGAGCCGAGTGACAGACGAACATTACGTCCAGAGGAAACAGGAGCCCATGACTAAAGTGACAGGATGAACACTCGTCCAGAGACAGGAAGCCAAGTGGACAGAAGACATACGTCCAGAGGAACTGGAGCCCAAGTGACAGCACGACATTACGTCCAGTAAGAACAGGAGCCAGTGACAGACGACATACGTCCAGAGACCAGGAGCCCGCAGTGACAATGAAGACAGACGTCCAGAGGAACAGGAGCCAAGTGACAGACGACATCGTCCAGAGGAACAGAGCCAAGTGACAGACGACATACGTCCAGAGGACAGGAGCCAAGTGACATAAGACATACGTCCAGCGGACAAGGAGCCAAGTGACAGAAAGACATACGTCCAGAGGAACAGTTAAAGCCAAGTGACAGACGAACATACGTCCAGAGGAACTGGAGCCAAGTGACAGACGACATACGTCCAGAGGAACAGGAGCCAAGTGATAGACGACATACGCCCAGAGGAGCAGGAGCGTCAGACGTCAGAACGGCAGGGAAGACGCAGACGGCAACAGACACAAACCAGCCGACACCAGAATCTGTCAGCTCTCTCATACAATCGTATAAGTAGCATAGGAAAGGGAATATTCTACAGCTACTTGGGTCACTCATCGGGCCTTCATCGCACACATACACCTGCAGCCCGTGGTGTGATGGTGTGACGTAGTAGTCGGTGACGTAGCCAGCAGTCGGTGAGCATGAATAAGACAAGGTAATAATCCACTCACGGAGATTGCTGGCGGCGCTCCACCAGCCTGCCGGGTGTCGATACTGAGCTGGGTCGGCTGGCCAGCAGTCAGACCCTCCGACTGGATACCGGCTCCGGATACCTTCACCTGCGGGACACACAGTCACACCAGCACACCATCACATCACCGTACGTCACACACCGACTGGATACCTTCACCTGCGGGAGAAACGCCCACAGCAGCACATGTCACAGGAGAACTCACAGCATAGATACAACAGTGTCAACCGCCGAACAAATAACTGAAGCGGTGATACTTGAACATCGCGTTTGGCGTAGAAAACAGGTGTTCTCAAGTGTACTACAATGTTCACGGCCACTCAGCGGTGCACTTTTAAGATACATTGAAGAAAATCGGGAGATTGGCATGACCGCTACACGAAACAATACTTGATTCAATTGTGATATTGTTTATTTGTATAATCACCAACGGGTTCTGCACCCACTGACAGGTGAAGTCGAAAGTTAAAACCAATATTTTGAAAACAAACCTGCTGTGATGCAGGCACATCCCCCGTTCCTTCGGCCTGTTGTCGGCAGTGATGTACCCACCTGGCTGGGATCGCCGTGTACGGGAGGAGCAATGCTGGCCATCCAGGGCGACTGAGGGACGTCCTCTCCCTCACAGACCACGTGCACGGCGTACTCGCCGGCCGCCGCCGGCAGGTACGTCACATCAGCCGAGCCGTCGCCGTTGTCGCGACACTGGATCGCCGCCTGCGACGGACCCTCGATGCTGAACCCCAGCGCGCCCGTCTCTCCGTTCGTGTCCACCGTGAACACGGCAGGAACGCCGGCCACGCCGCCCTGCAGGCCGGGCCCGAAACAGCGGATTGCCGACTCCTGCAACAGATGGCAGCACGGGTGAGGGCGGGCGGCGGTGTGGCACAGTAGCGCTCGGCTGTCGCCCGGGGAGATAAACAATACAGGTCTGCCGGGCCGGGCGGGTGGTGGTGACGGGCGGCAGATCAGCGACCGATAGTAACACCACAGATCGCGATAACGGCCGCTACGTGCTACAAAGGCGCCGGCGTACACAGTACATACTCTGACGCCATGTGTCAACATCGAATATACGTTTGTGAATTGTGATGACAGTTGACACCCCGCGGGCCTGCAATACCAGCTCTCTATGTATAATGTATATTTACCGTTAGACGCCAGCAGGGAACCAATCAACCTCTTGACCAATGTACCAGGGAACCATTTGACCTCTGTACTGGTCGACTTGCCTTCATCGGCCCAACGTTGACCTCGAAGGGCGACTTGGGGATCTCCTGTCCACCGTAGGAGATCATGGCGATGTAGCGGCCCTCCCGAGTCGGGTAGAACGCTCCCTCGTACACGCACTCAGCCACCTTCCTTAGAGATACGGGGTCCGTCGAGCCGCCTGAAAACAATTACCGTCATAGCTAAATACAACCGCTTACGGTAGTGAAGGAATGAATCATACAAATACAACTATCAAGTACTCTCAGTTGAGCTCTAAGTGATATAACTATATTCGTAGCAGCGCCATGACACACGAGTCTAAATCCTGATGAAAATCCACCAGGGACGTATCGACTGAATGCCTCTCGTACGTTGCTAAGTGTCATGATCTACATTTCGACCAGACACCCGCATGACTCACATTAACGATGACTCATTGTGAAGTGTGAACCAGTCACAGATGAGGTTAATCCGGGTACATCGGCTGATGTCACTACAATGTGCATGTAATCATAGATCACTGTGGTCGCTGAGTGCTGGGTGTGTCAGGTAAACTCCGGAAGCCTGAACTGAAGTGGGGAATTGCGATCAAAGTCAAAATACGAAATAGCAAGAGAGCGGACAAGTTCTTTGTGTTATTAGTCGAGCGTTTTGATTTGGATGGAGTTCCGAGATAGAACCACGTTAAGGAAGATGCGATGCTCAGACATTAACTGCCATCATCTGAAACTCGTGCATTCTAGATTAGGGACGTACGCCAGGGGCACGGGGGCATGCCCTCCTCCCCCCCCTCCCGAGCGAAATAAATTAACACTAAGATAGAATGCGAATTCTCTGAAAACCGACCACTACCCCCCCCCCTGGTCAAGCAGTATATGGCTGTGAGCAACAAGTGATTTAACACTAGATAGACATGAGCATTATTGAAAGCCGCCCTACCCCCCCCCTACCCCGGTCAGCAAAGCATATGGCTGAGGAGCAAGTGTGATTTTTTCCGACGTGCCCCCCCGAGCAAGAAATCTGGTATAGTGCCTGCCAGAATACGGCAAGAATTATGTACTGGAAGTAGGTCTTCAACGATGAGGGCGGTCCGGTCCGCCGGCTCGGCTGCTTCATATTCGACCTTGAACTCGGTCGTGCCACCGGTTTCAGAAATCTTCACTTCGGAGCAAATAAGCGAACTCCGAAGAGTTTCGAACCATCTTCGAGGGATGAGTTGATTGTAGCGAGCGCTCTCCGACTGGCTACACGGGGCGGTCAAACAGCAAAGACAAGGCCGGAACGGTCGATTGTAAACAATTAAAGTGGCATGTTTGAAGCTAATTCCATGTGAATACAGTGGACTTCATTATTGTCACAAAGAAATGTCATATTCTGTTCTGCTGCCGTTTCGTTTCCCGTTTCCGAGTCCTCTGCCCCGTGTCCCGTATCACGCATTCTGTGTCCCGTATTCCGTGTCCGTATTCAGTATCCCGTATCGTGTCCGTTATTCCGTGTCCGTATTTTCATGTTCCCGTATTTGTTCTCGTACTCATTGTCCGTATCCCGTGTCCGATTCCTGGTCCCGTATCCCGTGTCTATATCTCCTGTGTCCGTGTCCCGTCTGTGCCCCCGGTGTCCCTGTTCTGTATCCTGTCTCAGGCGTCTTTACCTCCCATGGTCCAGTGTCCATGCCTATGTGTCCCGTGCCCCGGTGTCATGCTGCCCGTCCCCTGTTGGTGTTCGGTGTCGTATACCCTGTGGCGGCGGTGTACTGACCTGGCGCGATGACCCGCACCTGCGGCTGACCGTCACCGGCGCCGTCCGTCCAGACCCTCAGGTCGGCCGTGTCCCCGACACGGACACCGTGGGCCTGCAGACCGCGGCCCGTCACCCGCACCCGCCGCGGGTCACACGCTGTAGACAGACACAGTCACATACAGTCACACACAGACAGTCACACATACAGTCCCAGTCACAGTTACATGCAGTCACAGGCAGAACACTCTCAGTTGCAGGCAAACTGGAATACCGAACGATACGAATATCGTGAACTTTCTCGACCTTGTAAGTTGTAACCGTACTTGAACCGTACCTGGTCCAGCCTTGACCCGTACCTGGTTTGACCTTGACCCGTCCAGACCCGAACTTGACACGTACCTGGCCCAAACTTGACCCATGCTTGGTTTGACCTTGACCCGTACCTGACCCGACCTTGATTCCGTCCTGTCCCGACCTGCTGACCTGACCTCGGTTCGTACCTAACTCGACGATGCCCCCTTCATGTCCCGACCTTGACCCGTACCTGGTCCGACCTTGACCCCGAACGGACTGCCGGGGACCGGCTGCCGGTCGAACAGCACATTGACCGAGAGCAGGCCGGTCTGGGGTGCGGTGTAGTCGCAGCGCCACCGACCGTCCGCCGCCGGCCGCAGGTTCAGCTGCGAGGGAGGCAGGCTCTTCCCCTGGCCGTCCAACACCACCACCTCCGGCGTGCCCCGGCCGGCGTCTACGGGGGGCGAACGATCGAGTCAGAGCGTGGTGAAGTCGTTAGCTGACGATGATGAGCGGTTATTGTTTACGTTTGGCTTCTGTCGGCGTTGAATTGACGGTTCGATGTGAGGTGTATCAGGAAATGTTGGTTCGTTTCCAAGGCAAATGTTCATACTCAATGACGTATGTACATATCTTTGTTGAATATGCTAAGCTGAAGAGAGAATATTCTTATGTTGCGAGTTCACGCGTAGTTAGTTTACTGAGTTTAATCTCTTTGCCATTCTGGCAACATTATTTGATTCCCAGGCCCACTAGACAAGTGATGCCAAATCACCCAGCACTGCACAAGTCTGCACCTTTGGTGAGGACGTCGAAGTGTGTGGATCTGCCGGCGACCACCCCGCTGGGCTGCAGACCGGGTCCGGAGGCGGTCACCTTGCTGGGGTCGCCGGCGTAACCCTCGACGGAGACGGAGAACGGAGAGCGTGGCACCTCTCGGCCGGCGAACCGCACCACCACCCGATGTCGACCCTCCGAGGCAGGGGTGTAGCTGCCCGTGTGAGTCAGGGTGCGGTCACCCGTAAACTTGGTCTCGATCTGAGGAGAGGTCATGGCGACAGTCAGCACTGTATCTCCGTGGTTGATTCACTCGCTTGGGGCACGGGTAAGCAGTAATAGAGCGAAGACGACATCAGCGCTGAAGCTGGCAAGAGTCCGGGAACTCAGTCTTCGTGGGATATTAATACAACGAGCAATTCCATACTTATCCCAACGGCTAAAAGAATTCGAAACAGACCTCAACGCCCTTGATGTCTGTATGCACACATGAGTGAACCCAAGAAGCTGGATGGCGCCAGCGAGCGCAGATAAGCAAATGAAAGGAATTTGTGCGTGACCTTGCATATGAGCCAGGTAGTTATTTCGCCTGTCCGATGAGGTGTCGTGTGTGAGCGTGACTTACCGGTTCGATCTGACCTCCGGGGCGCACCAGCTCACACTCGACCTTGCCCTGTCCAGCGGCGAACGTCTCCACTGTGAAGGTGGTAGGAGCGCCGACCACCGGACCTGAGGGCTCCACTCCCGGGCCATAACACCGCACTCTGAGGGACAGGGGAGATTCAGCCACCAGTGATGTCACATGTCGACCACCGGGCCTGATGGCTCCACTCCCGGGCCATAACACCGCACTCTGAGGTACAGGGGAGATACAGGCACTATTGAAGTCACATGAAGCAAACGGAGTGCTTCCCCTGTCGCAACTGTCGCAGAGCTAACAGCGAAGACCAAATGTAGAAGGAGACGGATTTTACAAATGGGAAAATATATTGGCAGATGCATAAGGTCGGTTAGCAGGTTAGGTTAAAGGGACACTGCCACCTTAACATTATATTTGAGTTGAGAGCCATTTTGCGTGCTTGGCATTGCAATTATGTATGGTATAAGTTAAAACAACCACTGAGGTCGAATCACAGAGAAGTTCGTAGTTTGGTTTGACATCTGTAACCATCCCAGCCCCAATGTATTTGAATAGGGAGCCGTATAGCCGATGTCGTAGTTATCTTTTGCTAAATGTTTTATTACAGTCGACTATGGTTTTACCTTTTGGCAATACATTAAGCCACTACACTGTCAATACTTATCGGCAGCGTGAAGGTTTTCTTTTTTTCCCAAAAATTACTTCGTATGACGTCATCAGCCCAAATATTAAAACGCATTTTCATGAAATTGAGCAATTGTTGTGAGAAACAAATGTCATAATCGTGTTCAGCAGCAATTACTTCATATTTTGCACCACAAACGGCGTACATTTTATAAATTTTTGGAAGGTGACAGTGTCCCTTTAACAGCAGAAATGGAGAACAAAATGGGGGAAAATATACAGAAAATAGACAATGTTCGCAGATCTCATTCTACTACAAAGCTGGATTTCAAAAGACAAATCTACCTGGCACCTACCTATCAAGAAAGCCATGGTAACAATTTGTTTGCTGTTTATCGTTTGTCGTTGTTTGTTTACCGTATAGGTTTAAAGTCAGTTGAGCTTGGAGTGCCAAGAGAAATCCCTTGTTTATGATTATCGGTTTGTTTATTTCCATCAAACCAGATGCAGCATGGACCACCTTTTAAAATTGTGTCTACAGTACGCTGCCAAAAGGGATACATTACGTATGTGGTGAATGTTGAACAAGTGCGAGGGTGTGACGAGCCTCGGGGAGCCTGACTACAAGTCTTCAGTAACGCTGGATATTCGGCTGACATGACCTGTCACACTGACGGCAGTATGTCTAGGGAACCAGGAGTGACCCGTCCGAGGTCCGTCATATACCGCGGGTCACATCACCGGACAGAGTCACGAGTCACGGCTCATATAGTGACCCGTCCGAGGTTCGCACATACCCGGGTCACATCAACCGGGACAGGTCACGAGTCCACGCGCCATATAGTGACCCGCCGAGGTTCGTCACATACGCGGGTCACAATCACCGACAGAGTCACGTAGTTCACGGCTCATTATGAGTGACCCGTCCGAGGCGTCGCACATACCGCGGTCAATCCGGACAGAGTGCACGAGTCACGCTCATATAGTGACCCGGTCCGAGTTCGTCACAACCGCGGGTCACATCAGCCGACTGAGTCACGAGTCATGACTCATATAGTGGACCGCGCTCTGGAGTCTGTTCATATACCGCCAGGTCACATCCACCGGACTGAGTCACGAGTCATGACTCAATATAAGCCGGGAGTGATTCATGGAGTTACCGCTCGGTAACAGTAACGTCACGGCTCGATAACAGTGACGTCACGGCTCGGTAACAGTGACGTCACGGCTCGGTAACAGTAACGCCACGGCTCGGTAATAGTGACGTCACGGCTCGGTAACAGAGACGCCACGGCTCGGTAACAGAGACGCCACGGCTCGATAACAGTGACGTCACGGCTCGGTAACTGTGACGTCACGGCTCGGTAGCAGTGACGTCACGACTCGGTAGCAGTGACGTCACGGCTCGGTAACAGTGACATCACGGCTCGGTAACAGTAACGCCACGGCTCGGTAACAGTGACGTCACGGCTCGGTAGCAGTGACGTCACACGACTGGTCACGGTGGCCGGACCGGCTGAGCTCCAGCCATCGTTACCGGTGAGATCCGGCTGGTATGTCCTGGGGGTCCGTGGTAGCCAGCTTAGCGTGTCCCTACGGCAGCTCTGGCCGGCTCCCTGGGCCGCGTGGTCCCGGCCTGCGACAGACGGGCCGGAGCGGGGCCCAGTGTAGGCTCTGGAACGAACCTACCTGACCACCACGTCTGACCACCACTTCGCCTCTTGCACATGTGAAGGCAGGTCAGCCCAGCTGGCACGTCCTTAGCCGAGAGTCGACGAGTGGAAGCTCGAAGCCGTGTTATCTGTGTTACCAGTCGATCGGCAGACACCTGCCGCTCGGCTCGACTCGACTGGTAAGAGTTGGCAGGTGTTGGGAACAGAGACGGGATCTGAGTACGGAGGCGATCAGCTGGCGTGGCTGACGATCAGAGGCCAATCAGCTGGATCAGCGCGGCTGCGGAGTGCGGAATGCCGGCCGGTGTCGGTGGCTGACGGGGTCGGCACCAGACGGCACCAGATGGCGCTGTCTGCCGTCTGCATTACTGCTGCGCCACAGGTCAGGCACACCGGCAACCTCGCCGCTACCCGACCAGCCACACAGCCTCACTGACACAGCCCCACTGGCCTGGCGCCCTCGGCTGGACTTAGCGACAGGAGCAGTTAGCGAGGCCTGACGAGTGACGGAGGCAGTTGGCGACGTCTGACAGTAGCAGTTTGTCGCGACAGGGGTCTATGTGTGACATTGACAGTTTGACAGGTCTGCCAGTCGGCAGTGTCGCCGCGCCGGCTGATTATTTGTTCTGTGGCCGTGGTGAGAGCAAACGAGTCGGGACGGGACGGGACGGACTGTGTCGGCGCCGCAGGACAGACGGGCTGAGACTGAGAGCGTAGCGAGCGTCCCACCCTTTCCCTCCCCCTCTATCCCTCCCCTCCTCCGCGGTCCGACGCAGCTGGAGCATTCCCGGAATCATTCCAGACCAGCTGACTCAGCCCCCCCCCCTCCGACACGGCAGACTGACCCCCACCCCCCGTCAGAGGGAGGAGCAGCTGACCTGTCTGTTCACCGTTCAAAGTCTGCACGTCCGACGCAGCGCGGCATAAAGAAACCGATGAGGCGCCAATCGGCTAGGACAAACAGTGAGTCAGGCTAGTCGGACTCCTCAAGTGAGGGAGGGGTTGATTCGAGAGATTGAGAAATGCTGATACTACACTGCAGTATAGTATAGGTGTAGTCTGTACATGGTATCAAGAAGCTTAGCTGAATAAACATGGTGTCGATCAGGGGGGCTTGTTCGGTGACACTTTGCGGTTGTACTACGATTACATTACGATCGCGTTATGATCGCGTTATGATCGCGTTACGATCGCGTTACGGTTAGGTCGTGGTTGCGTTACGAATGCATTACACGGTAATGGCGACATGCAGTTAATGTGATAACAACATGGCATAAAACGAAAGCTGCACTGCGTAGCGTGCAATGCTCGACCGCGCTGGTTAGTTAGCGGTCCGCGGCTACTCATTAGTCCGCGGTTACTAATTACCAACAAACGCGTCACTTAATTCACAACTACCTGAACGATAGTCACACTTACAAGCCATAAAAGGGTATGTCATATCCATAACAAGACGGACGACACAGAGCATACACTACGGGGCACACAGCACACGATACGGGGCACACAGCACACGATACGGGGCACACAGCACTACACCACTCGCCAACCTGTCGCGGACGTGCGTTGCCGGTGTTATGGTAACACATACCTGGCCAAGGCGCGGCGTCCCGAGCGCGCAAAGGATAACAGCCAGCTCAGTCACAGGTTCGGACTCTTGGTCGGCCCTCCACTCCACCCCCACCCCCCTCCAACCCAGGACAGCCACAGTCACGTGCCAACAGAACGACCTCAGACCACCCCCATGACATTACCGCGCGCGGAAGATGGCACTTTGGCATTTCTGATGCCGTGTGTTAGCGCTCCGGAAAGACATCAGTACGTGCTAATCACGGCAGATGTCGTCAGACTGTCCCGTGGCACCTCTCAGTCAGGGCACGGAGGAGACGAGAGCTGAATTTCACATATGACAGCCCAGCGGTAATGACAGTGTGTAGGCGCCGGGCGGTGGCGGCAGTCACTGCACGTGTCCTAGATCCCTATACCATTACAACAACGGGTGCCCCGGATAGTTAGTGAGAAAACGAGAGAGGAGGGAAGGGAAGGAGGAANCGTTACGAAAGGTATGGGGGGGTGGGCAGTTAAACTTTGTTCTTTTGCTATTATTATTTGATCGTTAAACTTTAATCTTTGAATCTAATCCGCTATGGAGGATTTCTTTGCAGATTTGGGCTCTTCTCGTCTTGGATAACTTTTTGCCAAAACGCAAATGTCTCAATAAGCAAAATATTGTATTAGGCAAAACATTTGCCCGAAAAGTAAGTGGGCCTATGCCCCCAGTCGTCCTGCTCCTACGTATATGCGTTGACAGGTCAGCACGGCACCTGCCACCGACACCTGCGTACGTACACAGCAGCCCACACCTATCTCCCACACTGAGAAACGCCGTCATAAACGGCGTCCCACTGCCGACAGTGACCGGTAACTAGGAACGATAAGATACGGACGACCCACCGTGCTGTGCCGCGCGCGATTCAAACGCCGCCGGTGCCGCCCGTGGTGCTGCCGGCGGGCGCGGCTGGCGGAACGCGGAGGGGTGAGCTGACGGAATGCTGAGCGTGGAGGGGTGAGCTGACGAAATGCCGAGCGGTGTCGGGCTCTGTGTCAGAGCTGCCCTGCTGCTGGCAGTTCGGGTCGCAGGCTCGGTAAGCCGATTACCGAGGATGAAGGGGTGAAGGGGTGGAGCACATCATGTCAGCTGAGGTGCCGTTTTCCGGCTCGCAGCCCCCACTGCTCCACTGTCGACTGGCTGCTCTCGGACTGTCCTCACCGGGCCGCACTCGGTAGACATGCCGGCGTGTGTAACACTGCAGGCTTCACATCGCTGGCTAACATATAAAAACCGGCGCAGGGTCAGTTATCCTAGCCACAGCCGTTTGGAGTCAGTCAATTTGACTGCATCAAGAGCAAAGTTCATCAGGCAAAACTGAATCCATGAACTGCTTAAACCGTTCTCAGCTGTCTTCTGGTGATGCAGTTTGTCCTGAAAGAACTGCTCGCACGGACGGACATTAAATGCATGAACATGGCCAAGTGGCTGACTCACCTGTCGGGGCTTGTCTTGCTGCGGAGCGGCGCGTCCGACTTCAGCTTGGAGCTGGGGTACTGCGAGAGGTACGTCATCATCGACAGCTCGTCTACGTTCGGGTCGGGATTCAATTTGGTCCTCGGGCCGGATCAGCTGCAGCAGAGGAGGAAGAGAAGGGGATGACTTTGGGGCTCAGGCAGACGGGAGGAGGGCGTGTAGTGGAGGTTGAGTTAGGGGTATACCCACCGGAGTGGCGACTTCAGACCTCACTGCACCTGAATATATGTGCTAAGACATAGTTTCGACACCTCCCGAGCGGAGCATCCTTGATAACTGTAAATCGCTCCAATGAGGTGTTCTCCACAGTCAAAAACAAACGGCAAAGGTTAGCGGAAATAATTCGTAAGTAGCTCTGTCAGGGTTAAGAATTAGTATCCCTGCCCGGTGACCGTCAAGCAAGTTTGTGACAGCCCTGGCTCCACCCCTATTATCGGGCAGTGTCAGTGTGTCCGCCCCTGTCATCGGACAGTGTCTGTTTGCCGGGGTGTCGACTCGGTAAACAGAAGCTCGGCGAAGTCTCTGCCGCCAGTCATGACCAGTTCCGACCCCGGGACTCGGAGAGGTGACTCGGCAGAACATGGCCAACACGCGCAGGATTCACACTGAAGGAACAGGCTGACGCTGTGTGTAGAGGCGGACTTGGGCTTTAACACTGTACAAAGAGGAGCGATCCATTAACATCGTGTCCGTCGAGAGGTTGGATGGTCATTGGAAACTGTGTAGTGCGTACCTTCTCTGTAGAAAGAGGAGTGTTTGCGGACACTGTAGAGACAGACCGCAACTGTTTTTAATCTGGTTGGCCCTTGTACCATTTTTGTCGTTTGAGCGTGAGGTAGACTGTTCAGGAATAGTAACTGACGCAATATGTCGAAGAACAGCATTGTTTGATGTTGTAAAACTCGCAATAAACTGACTGAAACTAGCTCGCCATTATATTCTGCCGTCTGGTGACTGACCTGTGGCACCATTATATTCTGCCGTCTAGTGACTGGACCTGTGGCACACCTGAGCCAGTCGTCGCCGGCCCATGGCCTCCGGAGCGTTCTTAAGGGCGTCCTCAGACCGCCAAGGCGGACCAGTCGGGACACAAGCCTGGCGATAAGCAGACAAAAGAGATAAAGTCAGCGGGTCGCCCGGCCAAAAACATACGGTGCAATCTACACTTATCGCACGTGGTTCTTCTACGATGGACTATCATTACAAAACGAACTGTTTTTCATTTGCATCATATCGACTGATTGAGTCGTGGTTTTATAACGTTGATTGTCGACAATATGACAGACATGACGTTGAGTTCTTTGTCAATATCGGGGCACACACTACGCATTGGTCGAACATTGAACAATACATTGATAGGTAGCTATATAGTGTGATCGCAGCTTTGCCTATATCCTATTACTTCTGACACTGCCTTATCTAGACCAGAGGCAGGTCGTTCCACCTGTTGCAGCTCACTGACCTGGCGCCACTCCGTCCACCAGAGCCCCTATCGCTCTGCCATCCCTCCAGTCGGAGGTGAAGTTTTTCACCGGCAGGCCGGCCATCTTGGAGCCGACCCAGTTCATCAACCTGAACGTGAAACGCGGCAGAACGTGATTACAGCTATCTGCCTGCGAACGACGGCTGAACGTGAAAACGGTCAACGACTCAGGTGTGGACAACAGGCACAGCAATGGCTAAAACGAGTCAACTAGCGACTCTTTTCCTTCCACATTTTAGCTTTCAATCAAACAAAAAACAAACTGCATTGATCAAGTATCACCATAAAACGTACAACTGGGTAATGAATGTCAATGTGAGCTGTGTGTGTATAATGTTTATGGAACTGTGAATATTCCTGTGAACTGTGTGTGTAATGTGGACAACACAGCCACTGTGAGAGGTACTCAGCTCGCCGTGCCTGACCTGACTTTCGGTGTGGGCTCTGGCCGGTCGTCGTCGACATCGTCCAGGCCGTTGTCGCCCTCCCACATGGGCATGGAGATGCTGTAGTGAAGGATAAGCGTCCATATTAGACCCAGGATCAGCTTCAGCTGGCAGTCCACGATGTGGGTGGAGTCTGAGACAAGAGGGTAGCCAGAGTCACACCGAGTCATAACACAGAGTCATATAACACCGAGCCATAAACATCGAGTCATACCGATTCACACAGAGTCACAGAGTCATACACAACACCGAGTCACAACACTGAATTACATCACCGAGTCTCATCGGGTCATAACATCGAGCCATATAACACCGAGCCATATAATTATAACACTGAGCCATATAACACCAAGCCATATAACACCGAGCCATATTACACTGAGCCATATAACAACGAGCAATATAACATCAAGTCATACCGAGTTGCACAGTCACTAGCGAATCCAGGGGTGAAAAACGGTCACGCCCTCCCCCTCCAAAAAAACGCATGAAATCGGAGCAAAGTTGATACATTTCATGATACAGAAGAAAATATAAGCATTTTTTACTAAAGAAAGTTTGACTTATATCAACCATCAATGCATTGGCATAAGCAAGCAAAATCCGATAACTTTTCAGAATTGTGTGAGACTATTTGGAATTTTCCCCTCCCAAAAAAATGTACCCCCCTCCCTTCAACCACCGTTCTGGATCCGTCAATGCACAAAGTCCTATACAACACCGAGTCATAACACTGAATTATATCACTGAGTCTCATATAGTCATAACAGCGAGTCAAATAGAGGTATAACGCAAAGTCATCCCCTTGGCCACACCGCTCACTGCAGTTTACGTCATCATCAAACAAGCAGACTGGGTAAGTAGGTGCGTCAACAAAGTGTCGCCGGATTCTGAACATCCAAGTCACGCAGTGTTAACTTAAGGAGTTGTTCGCTCTGGCAGGACAAATCATTTGTGAATACTGAATAGAGATTGTGATCACGCATGCTTGTGATGCACGGCATGTTAATTTTAGCCACAAAAATAGCTCCCCTGGGTTAAGGTGAGACAATGAAAAGTTCCCGAAACAGTATCCCTATTCCCTCAAATATATCAAACGGCATTTATAATCAGTTCACAAATATGTAAGAAGCCCATCAACCTTGACAAGCAGCATTTGCCTGTTAACGCCCTCACATATCATCTTTGACATGAACATTCTTCAGCAACTATCGCCTTCGGTTAATCTGTCAGTAACGAACTAACAACGGTGATTAATGCAGTGCCGTGATCGATTGGTGTTTGTGTTCGCGACGAACGACCCCCGTCACCTCGGAGTCTTTCACGTGCCACCGAGAGTATCATTCCTGCGCCACCGGGCCATACTTCCCGTGCCATCGAGTCGCCATTTTCGTGCCTCCTAGAGTCATAGCTCCCGTGCCACCGGGCCAAAACTTCCGTGCCATCGAGACTCGAGAGTCGCCATTTTCGTACCTCCTAGAGTCATTGCTTCCGTGCCGCCAATGGTCATTTGTACCGTGCCATCAGGCCACCGTGACAGCTGTCTCGATAACGATCCGCCGGAGGGAGTCGTCGAGATGTCCAAGACAGCCCAGGTCCAGGCCAGGTTCAGGCCAGGTTCAGGCCAGGTTCAGGCCAGGTTCAGGCCAGGTTCAGCCCAGGTTCAGCCCAGGTTCAGCCCAGGTTCAGCCCAGGTTCAGCCCAGGTTCAGCCCAGGTTCAGGCCCAGGTTCAGGCCAGGTTCAGCAGGCAAGGTTCAGCCCAGGTTCAGCCCAGGTTCAGCCAGGCACAGGTTCAGGCCCAGGTTCAGCCCAGGTTCAGCCCAGGTTCAGCCCAGGTTCAGCCCAGGTTCAGGTCAGGTTCAGGCCAGGTTCAGGCCAGGTTCAGGCCAGGTTCAGGTCAGGTTCGGCCCAGGTTCAGCCTTCAGGTCTGGGTCAACTCAGATCAAGCTCAAATTTGCACAGAATATCCACTAGGGGCCCAGCAGTCAACGCCTAGCAGCATTAAGCGTCACTCTCAGCGGTTTGACCTACAGTGATCAAGCAAGGTCACGAGATCAAATTTTACACAACACATTGTGGCCTACTCGATCAGAAGAGCTACGGAAATGAATTCAACACTAAATTACTTGCACACTCGTTCTTACGTTTCCTACATTGATCCGACCTCTTAAAGTCATCATTTGACCTAAGGTCATTTGGGGGCTCAGCCGCCGGTACCAGTGGCGCATAACTGGTGTACGTGACACTGTGACAGCTATCGAGTAGGTGTTATCGGCGAATGTTAGTGCATCACCTTTACTGGGTCACATTTCGTCATGCTATTTAATTTGTTATCATTCCGCACACTACATAGTTTGCGGGGTGCAATGGTACTGGCGACTGAGCCCCAAATCATCTTAGGTCAAATAGTGACCTTGAGAGGTCAGGTCAATGTGGTAAACGTAAGACCGAGTGTGTCCGAGTATTTGAGCATTGGATTCATCCCAGTATCTTTTCTGAATAGGCCACAATGTGCTGTGCAAAATTTGACCTCATGACATTGCTTGACCTCTGGAGGTCTTACCACTGAGATTGACACCACTGAATGCTGCTAGGCGTTGACTGCTGGACCCCTGGCAGATATTATGTGCCAATTTCAGCTCGATCCTAGGTGACCCGTACCTGGGCCGAAGCTGCGCTGCACCTCTCGGGGTGACATTTTTTGCACTTTTTCATTGTCAAGGTCAAACCGTGATAGCTATCGACTGGGTGCTTTAGGAGAATATTAGCGAATCACCTGGGTCACATTTCGACATGCTTTTTAATTTGTAAAAATACTTGTGTACACCAGTTATGTGCTGTGCAATAGTACCTGTCGGCTAAGCCCCCAAATGATCTTAGGTCAAATGGTGACCTTGAGAGGTCAGGCCGATATGGGAAACGTAAGACAAAGTGTGTGCGAGTATTTTTGCTTTAAACTCATTATTGCAGCTCTTCTGGGTAGGCCACAACGTGCTGTGCAAAATTTGACCTCGTGACCTTGCTTGACCTCTTGAGGTCAAAACACAGAAGGGACAAAAAATACTGCTAGGTATTGAATACTGGGTCCCTGTCGGATATTCTGTGCAAATTTCAGTTCGATCGTAGGTGACCTGGGCTGAACCTGGGCTGTCTTGATGGACATGTCGTGCAGCTCTGACAAAGAGTTCCATCGGGGGGTAGACAGTGAGGAATCTGGACGGGAAGCTCCATCGGGAACTGTCATCAATTCGGCCAGTTCTGCCGGCAAACTCACTTGTCTTATTTTATTTCATCAATGTCGCATCGATTAGGGTTAGGTCCTATCGGTTGGAAGTTTCTGTGGTGAATATTCATCGAGGCGTTTCATCCTGTTTACGAGTATAATTAGGGTTTAATGCGGTTTCTCTGTCGTGCCAAGTACCATGGGCACACGGAAGTTCGAAAGGCCATTGTTATTAAGAGCTTTCGTTAGGAAATCGAGTCAATGGGTTTACTACCGGAGTTCAATCTGAGAGCTCAATCGGCGTGTTCAATAAGGAGAGTTTCTCAGTGAATTATTAACTCTAACGGACGGTTCACAGGGAGGCTGAGTCGGAACTCGGAGTGCTGAGTCAATGAGTCAGATAAGTGTCGGGTTCGGGGAATTGCGTCGGAGAGATAAGCAGGAGAGCTGAGCAGGAGAGTTAAGCAGGAGAGCTGAGCAGGAAAGCCAAAGTAGGAGAGCTAAGTAGGATAGCTAAGCAGGAAAGCTGAGCAGGAGAGCTAAGCAGGATAGCTAATTAGGAGAGCTAAGGAGAAGATATAAGCAGGAGAGCTGAGCAGGAAAGCTAAGTAGGAGAGCTAACTAAGTAGGAGAGCTAAGCAGGAGAGCTAAGCAAGAGAGCTAAGCATGATAGCTAAGCAGGATAGCTAAGCAGGATAGCTAAGCAGGAGAGCTAAGGAGAAGATCTAAGCAGGAGAGCTAAGCAGAAGAACTAAGCAGGAGAGCTAAGTGACAGGGTTCTCTGTCTGAGAGGTGATCGGTGAGTGGCGTCGAGTAATTGAGTCGGAAAGTAATGAATAGGAGAGTTAAGTCGAAGAGTCGAGTCGAAAATAGAGTCTGCTAGCCGAGCGAAGTGGCAGTGAGAGCCCCTGTGGCTAACAGACCAGCCGTCGGCTGTGTTCTGTGCCGCCTGGCCGGTCCCGCTGGGTATCACACTTTCCGCTCAGCAGCCTGTGTGCGCGGTGTGACGCTGCTCTATTGTACCGCTGTCGGCGGTGCCGGCCCGAGGACTCAGTCACCTGGCGGTTACCTGCCGCGCACCAGCGTGCCGCATCGCGACAGGCCGCACCGCGCCAGGCCACACCGCGACAGGCCACACCGCGACAGGCCACACGCTACAGGCCACACCGCGAAGGTCACACCACGTCCAGGCCACCACGCGACAGGCCGCACCGCGAACAGGCCACACCGCGACAAGGCCACACCGCGACAGCAACACCGCGGACAGCCACAACCCCACAAGCCACAACCGCGGACAGGCCACACGCGCAGGCCACACCGCGGAACAGGCCACACCGCGACAGGCCACACCGCCGACAGGCAACACCGCGGACAGGCCACCACCCGCGACAGGCCACCACCGCGAACAAGCCCACACGCGGACAGGCCACACCGCCGCCACGGCCACACCGCGATAGGCCCACACAGCGAGCAGGCCAACACCGCGGACAGGCCACACCGCACGAGGCCACACACTGCGACAGGCCCACCGCGACAGCCACACCGCGACAGGGCCACACCGCGATGCCACACCCGCGATACGGCCACACTGCGAACAGGGCCTACCCCGCGACCAGGCCACACCGCGACAGGCCACACGCGGCGACAGGCCCCACACCGCGACAGCCACACTCGCGAAGGCCACACCGCGACTGGCCACACCGCGATAGGGCCACACGCGACAGGCCACACCGCGACAGGCCACACCGGACAGGCCACACCGCGACAAGGCCACACCGCGACAGGCCACACCGCGACGGCCACACCGCACTAGAGCCACACCTTGCGACAGGCCACACCGCGACAGGCCACACCGCGACAGGCCCACACGCGACAGGCCACACCGCGACAGGCCACACCGCGACAGGCCACACCGTGACTGGCCATACCGCGCCGCACCGCACCGCGCCAGACCGGCCGGGTGGTGCAGTTTGGTGATATCCAGTACCGCAGCTTCACTGGCCGGAAAGAGAGCCGAGGGAGAGAGGCAGGCTTCCCGTCCGGACCAGCGAAAAACTCCATACGCGCAGCTCCTGACGCCAGCTCAGGCTGCGGTACGCAGTCTCTCCTGTGTCCCATTCTCCTAACTTTTGCAATAACAGTGCCGCTATGTGTTGACAGGGACTCAGAAGTCAGAGACTAGTCCCGAACTGTCACCATTACCTCTTTCTCAGCGGTGGGCGGCTGCGCCCCTATACGCCCGTGAGCTGACACCAGTGACGGAATTGCTGACATTAGTCAGTGGTCGGTCATTTAGGCATGGTGTTGGCATTACTGCTCTACACACGCTCTGCCTGACATCTCATCCTCAGCTAATCCCTCCGCACGTCCGTCTTGGCTCTCTGCGAAATTGAAGATGATTGCAGCATGGCGCACCAATAACGAAATCGATCCCTTGTCTCTCGATGTAGCATACCATTCAACAGCTTCTTACAATATCCGTCATATCGGAAGCGGAAGGGTACTTACTAGTGGGGCCAATCGGTGCAAACATTTTCAAAAATCCGAATTTGTCCGAAGATCGGTTCGGCTTCGGACGGATAAAAGCATATTTCTTTGGACATTTTCGGACATCCAATGCCCAAAGATGGCTTGTTGTGAAAATAATTTACTTAATTACTTTTTATCAATCAATGTTGTCCTGTATGTAAATGGATATATGATTGTGGCTTTCGGACATCTTAACTGTAGCGATATTTGACACAAATGCCTATACTTATGCATATATTGGGAATGATACACTGGATGTTTTACATTCCATATTATACATTTGTTTCTGCTTTTGGACAAAATTCGGACAAACAATGATTTTCGGACAGTTTTGGACGGACAGCTGACCATGGTTTTGGACATCGGTCGGACATTGGACAAATATTTTCTGAAACTGGCACTACTAGTAGTTACAGCTAGCTACCGTAACGAGATTGATGCTACAAACCGGTCCAGGAGCGTACCATGACAGATGCGGCCGGCCGTCAATCTCCGACGAACTATGAACCATGGCAGCAGCGATCTCATCAAACTGAGAAACACGTCCGCTGACGGATCCAATTAACAACCCCAGCGGCGGCCCGGTGGGACCCCCCCCCCCCTCCCCGCCACCGGTCTGTGGTCGGGCGGGGCCGAAGGCAGGTGACCGTCTCTCTGTCGGCCCACCAGTGCCGGTGTCCCACCGGTTCCTGTGGTCGGGCCGGGGGCAGGTGACCCGTCTTCTGTCGGCACCAGAACGTTGTCCCGCACGGTCCTGTGGTTCGGGCCTGGGGCAGGCTGACCCGTCTCTCCTGTCTGGCACCAGTGCGGTTATGTCCCGCTCGGTCCTGTGGTGCGGGCCGGGGGCTGTGACCCGTCTCTCTGTCGGCACCAGTGCCGGTGTCCCGCCGGTCCTGTGGTCGGCCGGGGCAGGTGACCCGTCTCTCTGTCGGCACCAGTGCCGGTGTCCCGCCGGTCCTGTGGTCGGGCCGGGGGAAGGTGCGCCGTCCTGCTGTCGGCACCAGTGCTGGTGTCCCGCCGGTCCTGTGGTCGGGCCGGGGCAGGTGCGCCGTCTTGCTGTCGGCACCGGTCCGCGGGAGGAGCCGGCAGAGGCCATGCAGTGCCGGCAGAGGCCATGCGGCGGGCTGCCAACAATGACGGCGCCACACCAGCCGGAGCGACATTCGCGGAATGTGTCCACCACCGGCCACTGGCAGGTGGTCACCAACTGCCCTGCTCAGAGTGGATCAGAGCTGAAGCTGGGGGTAGTGCTAGTGAAATTATTTCTCGAGATTAATGTTCATAACCACAAATAGTGACAGTTATAAGCTTGATGTGGACGATTGGAATATATCAGTATGGCTGTCAAGGCACGATTCTTTACTTTGGTGTTCTGTTTACCAAACAAATATTGGTAAAAACAGCATGTGTTCTGAATAGTGCATACAGCTGAGGCACGGATTAATGTATAACGAATGGGATTCTCGACGAATTGGGGACCGTTTGGCACCCTGGCGGCAGACGGCCTGAACTAAAACGACATAGGATGGCGGCGAATTTCTCCGCGTCTGCTGTACAATCGTACGCATTTTCCCGTGGCTCTCTTCGTGATTTACGCAAATATCCGCTTGTCTGAGACGCTGAAATCATGTGATCTGTTTTCACGCAACCCTGAAGTAGCATGTAATTCATTGTATAAATCAAATATGCGTCTGCTTTTTCTTGTTGAGAGGTAAAACGCAACTGGAGTAGTAGACTATGGATTGTGGGTCGTCGCTGGGTGAAATCCTGGCTACGTGCCTGATTAAGTCCAGCACAATTTTCCAAAGCAAAAGTGGTGTATGGTGTATGCTGATTGCTGCTCAGTGTGCATGAACATTTGAATAGGTACTTAACCCGCGCCGTGCCGGTGCTCGGCGCCACCTCCGCCGTGCCGGGGGGGGTGTTTAGGCCCCGCTTCTAACTCGGCTCCTATGGGACGCCGCCGCCGCCGCCAAAGAGACCAGTGTCATGGTGAGACCGTACGCGAGGTACAGTCCGTGCATATGGGCTCCGCCGGATGGCGGCGACTAGAAAAGATTCTGCAATCGATGTGTAGCACCTTACATGGCGTTTGCTTTCCTGCAAACTACGGAAAAATGGCCTTAGTGTTTTTTTTTCTCCAATCCCGCTAAGCCTCAGTGGACGGACGCTCTGCGTGATCTCCTATGTAAACTTATTTCCCCCAATCATCCGTTAGAGGCGCTAGCATCGACCGGTGGTCGCGAACATCAAAGTGCCGACACAGAGTTTCCAATTCGTTATAAAATAATCCGTGGCTGAGGCTTGCAATGTGCCTTCTACCCAAAGCTCTAGAATAGGAACACTTATAACACATCTTCTCATATAATAAGTCTGCAGCATTCCTAAATGACTATCGTCACACCCATAGCGGTCATTCTAAATCGCAGAATGATGAGAAGCATGTTTGCATGTTTTTCAGAGTTCGAGGATTTCCACTCGACCGTCGCTCAGAAAGTTGTTTGTCCGTCCGTCCGTCCGGCCGGCGGAGCATTTTGGCACGTGGAGCCCAAACGGCCAGGCCGATTTCGACGCAGGTGGCACCGTTCGATGCGGCAATACGGGGAACCGATGATGATACCTACCATTTGCAGGCCAATCGATGGCACGTGGCACATCCCAAGTGCCAAAACAGAGGCGCCTGAAAAAATAGCATGACGGCCTGCACAGGCCACACGGTTGGTGATACAGACTTGTCACTTGATGCTCGCAGATCACGTGAGCGGTACAGCGTCTGGGTGCCCACTGGGGTCACCGATCCCAAGAAGGGCAAAACGAACCCAGCAGGGGGTAAACCCCCTGGCTATATGGTCGCCTAACTGTCTGTGAACATTGAGCTAGCCAGGCCAAATTTGGTGTGCCGATAGAGCTCACTGAGCGCTTTCCGGCAATATATCACTCACGGTGACTTGTGGTACGTGCCAAATGAAGAAAGAAATGGCTTCAATGCCAAACAGAGTGGTGCTAGAGAGTTCATATTTAGAGGTCTCGTGGAAAAGCAAGTGGCGTAGCCAAGGGGGAAAGGCGCCATCGCCCTCCCCATGGAGGCTGACTCCTCTGGGCGACGCGACGCGTTAGGGCACCCCTATGGCCGAAGGCCCCAGTGTTTCGGATGGTGTTAAGCGCCCGCAAAACGCCTTACGTGGCATAGAAGAACACGCACGGACCTTAAAAAGCTGTAACACGAATAAATAACAGTACGTGCTTGCCTGCTAAAGGTCTGTATATATAGTTATGAATTAAAAGGGCCCCCGCCACTGCGGAGAGGGCCTTTTACCAGCTTTTGAAGGGCCCTGCTAATCTACAGAGGGCCCCTGTCGGTCTTTAGAAGGCCCTGCTGATTTCAGAGGGCTCTCTGCTGGCCTTTAAATGGCCCATATTTAAAAGAGCCATGTAATGTGACGTTCAAAAGAGCCATGTATGTACGTACATGTCAGAGGGGCCCCTGGCCAGACTGAACGGACCCCTGAGGGGGTCAGTGGGCCCCATGAACACGTCGAATAAGCCTCCACAGAGGGGCATAGCCAGCACAAAGGGGCCCCTGGACAGACATGCTCAGGAGAGGCCCCTGAGCATGTCGGCAGGGCGGCAAAGCAGCCAGCGCAGTACCTTGCCAGGTCGTAAGGACCCCAAGCAGTCTAGAGGGCCCCTGGACAGACCAGAGGACCCATGGGAAGTTCAAAGAGCCCCTATGCAGGTCAGAGGGGCCCTGGTCAGACCGAAAGGACCCCTAGCTGGGTAAGAAGAGCCCTTGAACATTTCGAATGGGCCCCTAGTCAGCACAAAGGGGCCAGGGTAGGTCGGAGGGCCCTATGAGCATGTCGGCAAGGCGACAAAGCAGCCAGTGCAGTCCCTTGCCAGGTCTTTGGGGCCTCTTAGAAGGTTGGAGGGCCCCTGAACAGACCAGAGGACCCCTGGGTGGGTAAGAACTAAGAAGAGCCCCTGAACATGCCGAATTGGCTCTGTAGCCAGCACGGAGGGGCCCCAGGGCAGGTCGGAGGGCCCTTGAGCATGTCGGCAGGGCGACAAAGCAGCCAGCGCAGTCCGAAAAGAAGGATCACTGGGTAGATCGGAGGGGCTCCTGGGCAAGTCAGAGGGCCCTGGCTAGACCGAAAGGGTCCCTGGAATGGTCGGAAGGCAGGGGCGGCGGGGGGCGGCCGCCCCCCTCTGTGTCCGCCACGCAGGGGGCGCCCTCCCTCTTGAGTCCGCCGCGCCGAAGGCGCGGGAGGTTCTCGTAAGTCGTAAGCAGACCAGTTTCCGCGCCGAAGACGCTGGAATAGGCCTGCTTACGGGGTGCAATATCTGACGTTTGCTGCACGGTCGAATGCCGTCCTCATATCATGGACATGTGTCGCCCCCTAGCCATATGCCGCCTTTTGCCCAGACCGTGGACGGCAGGGTAGAAGACTAGAGAGATGTGTATATTTCGCAGGCCAGAGAGGAAGAGGTGAGTGACCTAGCCGTGACAGACTTTAGGGCTGGCCACATCTATGACGCCTCCGAATTATGTGCTAATGACGGACGTGATACTTAACAATTTGAGAGTGCTTAAAAAAAAAATGAATAGGTGTTTCAAATATATTTATATTTTTAGACAATACAAACTACTAATGAGTAATCATAGGGAAATTTGCGTTTTTGCAGGATTTGTGTTGTTATTACCAACTTAAAAGTTAGCGCCCCTGTAGGACCATGACGCCAAAAGTGCAGCCTCATCGGAAAAATCCTAGATCTACCCATGTTTGAAGATACGGTGTCCCAATTTCCCGGAAAAATGCACCCCTGTTGACTGTTCCTGAAAAATGTGACACTTTTCTTCAAAAATGCGCCCCTGTTCCCCAAAAAATGCGCCCCTATGCCTTGCCGAAAAAAATAATAATGGATCCACCCCTGTCGACGGAAAGGCCCTTGAACATGCCAGATAAGATCCTAGCCAGACTGGAGGGGCCCCTGGGCAGGTCAAAGGGGCCCCTGAGCATGTCGGCAGAGCGACAAAGCAGCCAGCGCAGTCCCTGGCCAGATCGGACAGACCGCTGAACAGGCCAATTGGGCCCCTTGACACACAAGAGGGCTTCTTGAAAGGTCAGAGAGGTCCTCGGTCAGACCGGGAGGGCCCAAAGCACGTAGAGATCCCAGACGAAAATACTAAGAGGACTTAGTCATTGCCTCTTAATCGCCGACGAAGAGTGTTACAATATACCCGAAAGCTCCGATTTGAATAATTTGTCTTTTTGAGTAAATCCTCATTGTATTTAATATATATCACTCACTCTACATAATGTTTTTCGCGGATCCCAGATGAGTCCCTGAACAAGTCGGAAGGGCGTTGAAAAGGCTTGAAAGGGTCCCTAAATGGTCTAAAATAAATGAACCCTGGGTCTTCCAACAGTAAGAATGCAGTTGTCCAGGGCAGGGGCGTAGCTGTAGGTGCTGAGCTAGAAAAAATCGCTTAAAGTAACATCAAAATCCAAAAATACAAGCTTCTATCCGGATTTGACCCATTTCCTGGTTGGTCAAAGCAGGGGTCCCCAACTGAATAGGAACCTACACCACTAGTCCAGGAAATAAAACGGAAAATTTCCGCAGCACCGCGCTCCTCCGCGGCGCAACTTAACTACAACATTACATATAAGGGGGTTAACAAAACCGTGCCGTTTCACGGCGCATTTATGTGTTATGCTGCTATTTTCCCAAATGATTGGCCAAAATAGTTCGCCTTACACTTCTTTACCGCAATTTTAAGCGCATAATATTGCTCGAGGTCCGCCCCATACGCAATGCGACGCATTGATGAGAATGTATATCCAGGGCATAAGACCCAAAATTGTCGCGCCACTCGGCGGCGCAATTAATTTCAGAGTTCCAGGTCTTGAGCCTTAACAAATATTCAGAGTTGGTTTAGCTGATTCCGAATTGGTGTCGCTGGTTCCAAAAATGATAAGGCAGTTTGGTATCTCAAGCTCCTAAAAGTTGATATGGCCCATGCCATACCTGCCATACTGCATTCACATTATCCATCTTTGTATGTAACGTACATTTTCATCTGTTTTGTTTGGACCTATCAACGCTTGGGAAGGGGTCCTTCGGCGCTCGGGAAGGCGGCCCTTTCGAGGCGCTTCTCCCTGGACGAAATCCTGGCTATCAGTGGCATGCACAGAATTTCACAAAAAAGGTCATTGCCTTGAAAGGTGCCACTCAATAGACAGGGGCGTCACCGATATTAACGAGAATTGTGCGTGGTGGGCCTCTCCTTCCGCACGTGCCCGTCGTGCCCTTGGCATTTTGTGGGGCGCCGTCACTGGCCGGAGGGGCGCCGTCACGGCCAGGAGGGGGGGCAGTCATTAATCGGAAGGGACTCCGTCGCTGGCCGGAGAGGCGAGTGGCGGCGAGTGGCACTGGTCGAAGGGACTCCGTCGCTGTCCGGAAAGGTGCTGTCACGGGCCGATCAAGAAAAATGAGTGACTGTTGATATAAGCCGATCCAGATTATCAGACAAGCCGATTGTCAGACAACGGATCGGCTTGTATCAACAGTCGATGATTGTCTTGATGAAGGCAGATTGTCGTACATCTATGCTACATGCGAGAGTATCTTTGATGCTATTATTCGTGAGAACCGACCTCGACTATTAAATAAGTTTCATTCACGTATGAACAAGGCAGAATATATCCATCCGGATGAAGGCGAGGCAGCCGCGTCAAAACAAAAAAGATCAACAGCTCTTGAACTCGACAATACAAACCTTCAGCTACTTTCGAAGGGATAAAACATTGCTTTGACTCAAAAGATTTCGTATTCCGTTTTACTGGAAGCTGAAAAAAGAGTGAAACGTCTCGCATGCGCCAAGAGGTGGAAGGACACCATAGCATGAGATCGCGTTGTCCCGTCGGAGCCGGCCTGCACGCGCGCGGGACGTGTCGACGCCAGGCCATCGGCTCTGGTAGCGCCCGGCGACTGGAGCTGCCGGGGACGACGGAACTGCGGCAGGGACGGAGACACCCCGCGATGAAGCGACGGAGGACCGTGGGCCGACGACCTCGTGTGACCGGAGTAGCGGACCTCGACACCGCATGGGCATCGGAGACGTCGGAGGTGACGACTGCGGCTCAGCCGGCTCCTGCACAATCGGGTTTGTCGCTTAGGTTTGTCAATACTGAAAAAAGAGTTCCACCTCCCAGGAATGTTGACGTAGAATTAAGATTGCTCAGTCAGCTTTGTCTGCTGATATGTCTGGCTCAGACTTGTAACTGACTCAGAGTTGAGTCATGAATCGACTCATGAGTCAGACATTTTTGGATGAGTCATGAGTTGAGTCGACTCAATTTTTAAAAGCGAGACTTGAGTGAAGAGTCGAGTTGATTCGATTTGTTTGAAGCATTACTTGAGTCAAGAGTTGAGTCAGTTTTTCGGCTGTGAGTCAGACTTGAGTCGACTCAAACAAATGTGAGTCAAATACAACAGGGACATAGCTAAGGGGGCATTGGGGCCACACCCCTTGAGCAAACCAATTTACACTAGAAAGAATGCAATTTTTCTGACACCCAGCCGTACCCCCTCCCCCCGCCCATCCCACACACGGTCAACATCAACTAAAAATTAAACTTGCGATGAGTCAAGTAGAGTCGACCCAAATGTATTTTTGAGCCAAGTCGAATCAATTTGTCTGCTTGACCATGTCTGGTTCAGTACAGATCTGTCTGTGACATGTCTGGCTGTCTGTGAGTCGGCGGCGCCGTGTCACACCCGGCCACAACTCGAGAACAAAAGAGTGGCAGCTGAAGTTCGCACCGCTTACAGCCCCAGGGGAGAGCTGAGAGGAAGCAATGGAGCATACACCACACCATGGAGATGTTGGGGAGGCCCGGCCCTGATCTGCTGACTGCTGACTGCTGACAGCCCCCTCCCCCCTGGGGCGACGGATTAACCCACACCTAAGGACCAGCGCTAACAGGCAAGCAATAGAGAGCCGCTTACCGGGGGCATTATCAAGCGGGCTTACCCCGACCAGAGTGTTCCTCTTGAGCAGCATATCACCGCTTATGGCCGTAGAATAGCATCATCAGAGCCCTGAGACGGAGCCGGGAAGAGTTACTATCGTTTGATGAGGCGAGACCCTGTGTGATGCCGGAGTCGGCGCAAGCAAAGTAGGTGGTTTATGAAGCCATTAGCGAACCCGTCACACACTAATTTAACCCATGTTTGATCCGGTCGACAGAGCTTTTAAGTGGTCTGCAATCGGTGCAACTTCATTTCTTTTTGGATATGCCTGGCATCCTCGACCTCAACCCTAATCACTCGTAATTTTGTTTCTGCATAGACAATGCTGACAAGTGATAGTACATTTTTGAAGCCAAACCAATGTTATCCTAAACAATGTTACTGACACAAATGCTAATGTGTGCCATTTTTGACGACAGAGCGTGATGCCGATATGCCCAGGAGAGTTTCCCAGAGTTACTAAACTAAGGCAGGAGGTGGTCTAGACAGGTGCACTGCCGCTACTATCGCACACCGGCCGCGTCCCCGTCCCGTCCCGTCCCGTCCCGTCCCGTCCCGTCCCGTCCCGTCTCGTCCCGTCCCGTTCCCGTCCCGTCCCGTCCCGTCCCGTCCCGTCCCGTCCCGTCCCGTCCCGTCCCGGTCCCGTCCCGTCCCGTCCCGTCGCGTCCCGTCCCAGTCCCCGTTCCCGGCGCGGCGTCCCGCAGTGTGGACACTGCAGCAGCACTCAGTGCCAACTGAGCCCCACCACCATCCCCACCACCGTCACCAGCGTCACCACCTCCAGGCCCACCGCCGTCACCACTGCCGTCACCTGCACCACCACCGTCACCACCATCACCACCCCCAGCACCGTCACCACCGTCACCACCACCATCACTACGCCCACCGCCGTCACCTGCACCACCACCCCCAGGCCCACTACCGTCACCAGCACCCCCACCACCGTCACCCACCACCCCACCCCACCACCGTCTACCACTCCGTCACCTTGTACCCCACCCCCACCACCACCGTCACCAGCACAGCACCGTCACCAGCACTACCGCAGGTGACCGGTGTCGTTGGCTGTTTTTTACCGGGGCGGCGTGGCCAGCCGGGACCACGTCTCGACCGACGCCGATCGGGTACCTCCGGGGCCGGGTTACAGTGCTCCGGGACCAATAACACATGACGGCACGCACCGATCACTTAATGCACGCACATCTACCTCGGCCCTTTCCTCCCTTCCCCCACCCCGCCACACTCTGTCCCACTCACTGAACTAAATAAAATGAACTATATAGGTCCCACCCTGCCGCGTCTCACCCTACTACACCCCACCCCGCCGCGCCCCACTCCACCCCGCCCCACCCCGGTCACCACAGACACGTCCCGCGCCCCGATCGAGGCCATCTCTGTACTCTGTGGGAGCTGCAAAACAAACACCAGCCGGCGCCGGTATTTCATCACGGCCGTCTAAAACAGCGCGGACGGGACGCCGGAAGTGTGACACCTGTGACGCGAGTGACAGTGATAGTGGCTGATCCCCCACATCACCCGCATCGTCACACGACCGGCACCCGAGGGCAGGCCATCGCCGCCACACGACCCGAGCTCTGCACTGTGACGGTGTGACGGCCGGAGCGTCACGTAGTGTGACGGACGGAGTGTCACGTGGTGTGACGGACGGAGCGTCACGTGGTGTGACGGACGGAGCGTCACGCGGTGTGACGGCCGGCCGGAGATGGCGGCCCATCACGCCCTCTGACCCGGGCACGGCGGCTGCAGGGACAGTGGAATTGACAGTCGAGTGACCTTCTCGCTGCAGGGCAGACAGTTTACTGGGGGAGGCAGAGCTATTCTGGGGACCCTTCTTGCGGTGACCACTCTTTCCCACATTGACAAAATATCATTCTAAGGTGCAAAAAAGAATCAATTCGAATACGTCGCACTGACTTCAGTCGGAAAACGGTTTCGTGCTCTCTTTGGACGGAGAGCCGTGGCTTGTGACGACAGCTGACTTTCCCTCAGAGTCTCGTCAGCTAAAACTGCCGGCAGAGATGGGGGTAGACATTCCGCTCCTCCGTCCACTCTCCTCTCGTTCTCAGGTCTCCTGCCGACACTAATGTCGGTGAAGTGCTGCTCCAACTACAGCCAGTCATGCACATTCCACATCACAGACCACCCCGCCAGTGGTCGACGGCCAACGTCGCCAGTAAGAGCACTTCTGTATACCGCTTCCGCGTACCCAAGCTTGGTGCAGTGAAGTGGTATAGTTGCACCAAGTTGCAAGGTAAGTAGGATAATACGCCACCGACTCATGGTACTCCACTTACACTTATCCAGTTGGTTCAAACGGCACGCTCGTGTCTGCGGGCCTGTCCGAGTCCCTTCTTGACCTCTCTTCCCCGGCCCAAGCCGTCAAAACTCCCCTCCAACTGATCCGCAATCCCTTCCTCCCACATCAGCTAGCAGACCATGGTAAGTTGGGACGGACCAGAACGGTGCGTCTGCGTCACGTGACCCGGTCAGGTCAGACCTGTGTCGGGCACCGTACGGATGGGACGCGGTCGGGGGGTCACGTGACCCGGTCAGGTCAGCCCGGGCTATAGGGCGCCGTATGGATGGCACGCGGTCGGGGGGTCACGTGACCCGGTCAGATCAGCCCTGTACCGGGCGCCGTACGGACGAGCCTCGGCCGGGGTCGTCACGTGACCGTGCCGGCCCGCGGGGTGCGTCGGAGCCGACGGACAGGTCGCGTGTAACGGCGGCCCCGCAGTGACGCACCTCATCACCGCTGCACACTGGAAACCGTCGGCGCAGCTCGGCTCGACGCAGCTCGACGCAGCTCGGCCCGGCTCGGCCCGGCCCGTCGCCGTCGCTGATGAGGTGAGCCGCGGACACGGGCGGCCTGCACGGCTCCACAGTCCACAGTCCACAGTCGACGGAGGGGAGCTGACGGGTCGCCGCCGGTCGATGGGACAGACGCGTGACGCTCAGAAATGTCACCGCTCCGTGCCGCGCCGGCCCGGCACGCGGCGGACGGGAGGTGGGATGACGCCGGAGTCCCGAGACGCCCCGAGCGCCCGATGACGGTCCGGCGGACGGAAGGTGGGATGACGCCGGAGTCCCGAGACGCCCCGAGCGCCCGATGACGGTCCGGTGGAGACGACGCAGCCTGCAGAGTCGGACCTGCCGCCCCGGCAGGTCCAATCCAACCGGCAGCCGCCGATCACCGGCCACACGGGACACGGCCGACCGACAGATCGGCGTCGGACGGCCGCACCACTCCCGGTCACCAACACCACTCCCTGTCACCAGCACCAATTACAGTCCCCAGCACCACTCCCGGTCACCAACACCAGTCACCAGTCACCAGCACTACTGCCTGGTCTGTCAGCCTGTCACCAGCGCCATCCCAGTCACCAGCACTACTCCGGATCACCAGCACCACTGCCAGTAACACCACCGTCACCACACCCAGCAGTGCCGTGACATCGTCACACTACTACTCCGCCGGTAGTCCCCACACACAGGCCCCCCGCTGCACCACCCTCTCTCCCGCCCCGCCCCACCCGTGCCGTGGGACACTACTCACCGATGTTGACGATCTTGATGTTCTCGTCCCTCTCGAGGAACCGCAGCGCCACCGACACGTTCTCCAGCTTCTGCGAGCGGAAGGCCGGCTGACGACTGTGACGCGGCATCCGCTTGCCGCTCAGCTCCTCGATGAGCGCGATCAGATTCAGACCATCCTGCAGGTCGGTCTCCAGCGAGTTGATGCGCCGGTTGCGTGGCTTCAGGTGCTCGTTGGCCCAGCGCGTGAACGTGTTCTGCTGGATGCGCTTCCACTGGGCGTCCTCCGCCAGGTCGCGCTCTTCAGCCAGCATGGCCAGCATGGCGTCCTCGTGCGGCGGGCTCGCGGGCCACGACGCACCTCCACTGACGGCCGCCGCCACCGACGGCACAGCCGAGCCCATGGTGGCGACCGGCGCGCTGCCTATCGGCAGAGCCGGCAACTAATGCCGGTAGCCCGCGTTCCTGCAAAACGGAGAAATGGATGATATAAACGTGACGTGTATTGGCAACAGATTGAATTTTGTATTTGTCTTTGAAATGATATTTGAAATTTGCTATAATCTGAGAACACACCTACACGGTAGGATGCTGTTCATTACGAGCGAGCGCGAAGCGCGAGCGAGTCCTCACTACATATCGGATTTGTATCACATATAACCGGCCGACCCGACCCGAGCGTAACGCTTTTCAGAAGCACATATCTTTATAATTCCACATCTGATTGACCAGCGGTCTTCGCCATCTAATAGCCCCATTCAATCACATTTTGTATTAACATGTTTCGTTTCACGCGACATGTTTCGTGCTGCGTCAGGATGTCAGAAAACGTTATCCTGCTATAGCTGAGACACGCCTGGACCGATTAAGCTAAAATTGGGCAATGTTGCGCGAGTCAAACTCTGGGTCACACTCCACGTGCGCACGTGCAGTGTGCTCACCCCTGTTCCGTCCACGAAATTATCTACAAAACATAGTTGCAATATTGGACCTATATATCGGCAAGCCAAAAGTCGCAAAAACAACGGGTTAAACACGGATGCGTAGAGAAACAATCCTCCCTGGTGTATGCACTGTGTGTCGATCAGCGGCGCGTGGCACGTGCAAAGTTCCTGGCTATACAAGCGCAAGTTCATGGTTTATAACGTTTTCACAATTTATATAAGTTCTCGGCACCTATGGGACGTGAAGTGATGAAACAAATACCAATGTGTAGACCATCACAACTGTCAGTACCGTTTCTAAAATGCATAGGAAAATTTGTGTAATGCAATATTTCGCTGCTAACAGCCGCCTGTATATTACACATTGCTGATTATAACATATTTCCGTTATTACACCGCCGTAGCGTCAAAACCAAAGGGTGCAAAACGATAAAAAGTGATGCAGATGTAAAGCGCAATCAAATCCATCCATTGCCCACACACATTTATTTGTATTTACAAACATGAAGCTTATATAATTGCAAGTCTAAAAGAACGCTGCAAAACCTATTTTGTTCAAAGTATGAAATGATACATCAAACCACGGCCGTATAAGAGCATCAAACGATTTAGTTCGGATCAATTTGCGACGGCAAAACAGCACATAGTGAAAACAATTGAAAAACATTCTTCGCACAAAACGAGCATCAGTTGAGCGGATACGAAATAAACGCGTATGTAAACTCCGAACTCTTTATTGTAAGCACTACCCAAAATTGGTGATCTATATCGGCAACGATGATAAGTCGCACGGACATAAGACAAACAAAGATGCGTAGAGAAATGATCGGCCCGGCGTACCCACACCCACACCCACCCACACCCGCCCACACCCACCCACACCCACCCACACCCACCCACACCCACCCACACCCACAACCCACCCACACCCACCCCACACCCACCACACCCACCCACACCCACCCACACCCACCCACACCACCCACACCCACCCACACCCACACCCCCACACCCACCCACACCCACCACACCCACTCACACCCCCCACACCCACCCACACCCACCACACCCACCCTACACCACCCACACCCACCCACACCCACCCACACCACCCACCCACACCCACCCACACCCACCCACACCCACCCACACCCACCCACCCACACCCACACCATCATCACCATCAACCACACCATCACCTTACACGATTACCCATGCCATCATTCACACCATCACCATACCCAGACTCACAATAACATTAATCAAATTCCGCATTGCGCAAACGCAAACTAGGAACGACTAAGCTGAAATTTAGATGCACGGTTTAAGACCAGAACACTGGCAGTGTCACGCAAGTCAAACTTTGGGACACGCTGCACGTGCGCAGGTGCACACCCCTATTCCGTAACTAATGTCCTTGCTATCGGGTTGATTCGGGCTCGCTCGTCCTTCGCCGTTATAGGGCGTCTTACTAGTAGACACACCTTCACTTTAATAAGGTTCCTAAGCAATTTATATTTTAGACGGAAGCATCATCGATTTTAGAGACGGTGCATTGCTCTGCAGACACGTTGGTGTTTGTTTCACCGCTTCACGTCACATAGGTGCCAAGCACTGATTTAAATCGTGCAAAACATCATAAAAACATGAATTTGTGCTTGTACAGCCAGTAGCTTTGCACGTGCCACGCGCCGCTGATCGACATAGAATGCATACGCCGGGTGGATCGTTTCTCTACACATCTGTTTTCAACCCATGTCCTTGCAACTTTCAGCTGCCGAGATATAGGTCCGGTATTGCAATGATGTTTTGTAGGTAATTTCGTAGACGGAACAGCGCACGCACAGTGTGACCCAGAGTTTGACTTGCTAAACATTGTCAGTGGTGTAGTATCAAGCCACACACAAAATTTTAGCTTAACCTTCCTCAACTGGGCCTCTGGATTTTCCACGTCCTACTGGGGGGTTGAACACCCATCCCCCTCAATCTCGGCTCTTATCGGACCAATAAAAAACACGTTCAAAAGTTCATCGAAAATAAGCTCGAAATCAATCTTTCGCCATTTTGAGCTGAGATTAATATTGAGGTCACCAGGGGTCATCGAATACGAAATGGTCGTTTTCTATGAAAATAGGATCTCCACTAATAACGTGTTAACTATTAAAGTCGCTGCGATGCATTTGACATATTAACGTGTTTCTCTCCTCAAGCTGCTTCGATACATAAATATGGTGATCTATAGAGGTCAACTTAACAAATTGATCTCAGCTCAAGGTCCCAAGTAGGTCAGGTTGCATATTGGGAGACGTTTCTCGACAATACAAAAAATACATTGATGCCAGTTTCACCTCTCTATCTTCATAATGTCGAGAGTTATTGACGAAAAAGTGTTGGTAACCTCAGATGACGCCGAAGGTGTCACTAAACAAAACCTGCACTTGGATCATCAGAATATCCTGTAATAACATTATCCAGAATAAGTTGAACTGATATCATGCATATCCTCAAAATTTGCATATTTCTCCATTGACTTATAATGGGGAGGTCACGAAATTGACCGGACCTCAGGTCACCGATATCGAAATTACGAGATCAACTTTTTAAGATTCTGATGACTTCACGCAATTTTAAAAGTTTTATATTCATCCATCAGAAACTGTTGGCATGGCACGACTGCAATTTTTTTGGATGTGGGTCCACTTGACCTGACCTGGTGACCTGACCTGATCCAACACGAAGCTCAAATTGTAACACAAGGTGTAGACAAAATAAATAATAAGGTAGTCAAAATTTGGCGGCGTTGCGCGCCGCTTTTTTGTAATCTCGATCAAACCGCAGGGGGTGTTCACCCGCCCTCCTTCCAAGTGAGGCGGGTGGTTAATCGCGTCCAGCCGTTTCTCAGATATAGCCAGCACACATTTTCGCCCACCTGCAGTCTGAAGGGCAGCTTATCCATTTGCGCATGCTGAACCCCTCACGTGAGACGAAGATGTCTAATGACATAATAGCCGTTTTCACGATGGCTTATTGCACGAAATGTTTTAAAAACATTTTTAAAAATGTTTTAAAAAATGTTTCAGTAATGCCGTCTTCACGGATGGACTAATTTGCGATAAATGTTTAACCTCGCGCTACGGTGCGATAGCGGCGAGGGTTAAAACATTTTTTCGCCAAAAATTAGTCCATCGTGGAAAGCGGCTACAATTAAAACATTTCTCAAACATTTTAAATGTTTTAAAAACATTTCGCGCAAAATTAAGCCATCGTTGAAAACGGCTATTCATGATTGAGAGGGCCATCAGGTGGCGAAGACTGCTTGTCAATCAGATGCGGGATACCAAAGATATAAGCTTCTGAAAACCGTTACGGTCGGGTGGGGCCGGGTCTGGTCGGGTCGGGTCGGCCGCTTTTATGCGAGAAAAATCCGGTATTCAGTGAGGATCGCTCGTTCGTAACAACTCATCTCACATATTACGCGGAGGCGCAACCAAGGGGGCACACGGGCCCGTGCCCTTCCCTCCCTTACGAAATGCGGGGCCCCTCAGATGCAGGCGCGTAGCCAGGATTTTGGCCGTGGCGGCGGCACCTTAAAAGGGCCCCTTCCCGAGCGTTGAAGGGCCCCTTCCCTGAGTGTTGAAAGGGCTCAATTGAGCACTGGGACCCTCTGTGCTAACTAAGGCCAACTAGGCATGTTCAGAGGCTTTTCTGACCCACCCAGGAACCCTTCCCGTCTGGTCAAGGGACCCTCTGACCTACATAGGGCCCTTTGAACTTCCCATGGGCCCTATGGTCTGTACAGGGTCCCTTTAACCCTGATAAGGCACTGCGCTGGCTGCTTTTTCGCCCTGCCGACATGCTCAGGGGCCTATCTCACCTACCCAGGGGCCTTCCCACCTGTCCGGTAGCCCCTCTAACCTGCCATAGGGGCCCCTCTGTGATGGTTACGGGCCCATCTGATGTGCAGGGCTTCTACTGCTCAAGGATCCTTCGTTTTTAGCCAAAGGCCATTCTCTTTCAGCAAGGTCGTGGTGGCCTATAATTGGTCTCTGAAGTGCTCTAAACTCGCCAATGCGTTGCGTGGTTCTCCAGACTCTTGATAGAGAGCCCAATAATACCGCGGGGCCATTGCGGTTTTCATTCGTCCCTTTTTGGCCCGCTGCGTGCATCGGAAAGGGTCCCCTGGCCTCTAGGGGGAGGGCGGCCACTCCCCTTGTCTACGTGCCTGCTCTGAGATGGCCTGGTGGGGCCTCTCAGAGGCGGCCCCGTGTGGCCCATGTTTTGTTGTATTACAACAACAAAAATGTTTCAATTCTGAATGCCAGAGGACACACAAGGAGGGCACACGGGCCCGTACCCCCTTACGATATGCAGGAACCCTTAAGCCCCTAGGAGGAGGCACAGTTGGGCCCCTGTCCGTTTTTATTAACCCTCGCCCTACGGGAGCTTTTCTTACCTTCGCCCTACGGGGGTCCTAAAAAGACCCCCTGTTAACTTCCAAAGCAAGCAATATAGAGCAACTCGGTCAAAACCGGCATGTTACCCGTCATGTGAGGAATCTAACGTATCCGATTTTTATGTTTCAGGTCAACGAGTGACCTTCCAGTTCAAGTGAATGACCTCGACTCGACTACGTCAAAAATAACGATTTTCAAACCTCAAATAGGAAATGAATAAATGTAGATTAAAAAGACGTATTTCTATACCAGATTTGTCTTAGAAATCCAAAACAGTATTCCTCTTTTCGTATCTGGTCAAAAGAGTCCAAAGAAGTGAATTTAACAAATGACGTCATAAGATTCTTACATTTAGGAAGCGATCACTCAGTCAAAAATAAAGATATTGCTTTGAAATTTGGTTTGGGTATTCAGTATAATAATTTCTCTCACATATCTTCAAGTTTTTAAATATCTTCAAAAAAAATGGTTTTGTGCGGATTTTTTTAAATATAGTTTTACTTTTAGGGATTAAAATCCAAAAGTTTCGAAATTCCAAAATTGCCTTATTAAAGCAAATGTATTTTTACGTCTTTTCTGTGTTTCGTTTACAATTTGCTGCAAAACTCTTTTTTCTATGATTTGTCAAATATGTATCGTTTTTAACGAACATGACGTAATCAAAACGTCATAATCTCCGAAACTACTTGACCAATTTCAACAAAATTTCGACAGAATATATTTAATTGTAAAACTCAGCTACTGAAAAATCCTCAGTAAGATCAGCGGATTTGTAAGACGTAATGCAATACAAACTTCAAGGGGTCCTGTAGGACCCCCGCGAGGGCCAGGGTTAACACGCGCGGCGTAGGGGGTAAATTTTTTCCTCCTCCCGGGTTTTCTCAATAATTAGAAAACTAATACAGAAACCGACGTCAAATATTGGGTAACTTATGCAGCATTAAGGCTTCTTGCTAAACAAATAAACTTATGTAGAACTTCAGGAGATAATGGCGTTTTAATGACGTCATGTCATGCCATTTTTGGTGGGAAAATATAGATGTTTGATAAATCGTCGAAAATATGACTTAAAAACGAATCGCCAACGAAAAACTTCAACAGAAAAGAAATTGTATTCTCCACAAAATTGTGTCACTTACTTACAAAAAAAAATGTTTCTTACCCCTCAAAAAACAAAAAACTGTTGTTTTTTCATTTTTTATCAGGATATAACAAAAACGGAATATTTATGAAAGAACCAAGCTTAAGAGATACCAATACCAAAATAAAATTTCAAAGCAGGCAATAAATTATTTTCATTGACTGATTGCTTCCGATGTATAAGTAACTAACGACATCATTTTTAAACATTTTTTTTTTTTTTACCTAATTACAGACAGATACAGATAAATATATGCCATTTCTGTATTTATGAGACAAAACTGGTCTAGAAACACGCCTTATTTATTCATATTAATCAGTTACAAATTTGAAATTTGAAATACAAACAAATTTGGAAAAAATACCTTTTAATGACCTGATCTTGGACCTTTAATGGTGTCCAAGCTTGTAAAAATAGCTGCTGCCATCGAATTATACGGGTAAAATAACCGTAAAACAAACATGTGTCGCGAGGCTATCGTAGACCTCTTGGTATCAGTGACCTTTTGTGGCCTGACCTTGACCTCGACCTTTGCTTACAATTTCACTTTTACTTAATGCATGAAATGCAGTATACCTTTGAGAGCTTTATGTGCATTAATAGTATTACTCTAATAAAACAAACATGTGTCGCGAGACTATCGTAGACCTCTTGGTAACAGTGACCTTTTGTGGCCTGACCTTGACCTCGACCTTTGCTTACAATTTCACTTTTACTTTATGCATGAAATGCAGTATATACCTTTGAGAGCTTTATGTGCATTAATAGTCTTACTCTAAGGTTTAAAATGAAAAAATGAACTATTGACTCAAATAACTCCATTTTGACACATGGCCTGACCTTGACCTGAAAAATGACCTAACTTTGCAAATTTCAGGTATGCATTATATTTGTGTCATTGGGAGCTTTTGATCGCCGCCTTGCGCGTCTCGCTGCGGTCATTGGATTGGAAGATACGAGGGGTAAAATGTGTTCCCCTGCCTAATGCCTATGTCGCGCGTTCGGCTGGAGACCCCTACACCGGAGACCCATTGCTTTACGCAATTGTCATATGGTCTCTACCTCTAGTATTCCGCAGAAGGGGGCTCATGGGGATTAACCAGGATCGACCCTGCAAACGGTCACGTGATACACCTGGCTGTGACGTCACGCTGGCGCAGCCGAAAGGTGGCGCTGTGATCGCCGGCCGGCTCCCCGCTCGTTGTTTATAGTTCGGGGCAGTGGAGGCCCTTCTCAGTGAAGAGAGCGACGGCAGGGCCGGCAGGTGAGCTCAGTCGGTGTCGGTCTGTCAGACGGTGTTGAAGCGGCAGCTACAGGTCATGTCGCGTCTGCTGCGCTGCTGCACCGTCCTGGGTCTGGCGGTGGCCGTCTGGGCCGCGTCAGAGGAAGACCAGCAGTGCCCGCCGCCCGGCCGAGACTGCAGTGACCTGGAGGATGGTGCCGCCAGCGGGGTGCGGCTGGTGTCACCCGGACTGCGACACCCGGTACCGGCCCTCTGCGACGACGGCTGGACCGTGTTCCAGCGGAGAGCTGACATCCAGCCCCGCCAGGATTTCTTCCTCGGCTGGCAGGCGTACAAGCGGGGTTTCGGCAAGCTGGATGGCGAGTTCTGGTGGGGGCTGGAGCACCTTTGGCGGATGACGTCCCTGCTCGACCGGCAGTACGAGCTTCGCATAGACCTCGAGGACTTTGAGAACCAGACGAGGTACGCACTGTACCAGGATTTCAGCATCTCTTCCGAAGAGGATGGCTACCGTCTAACGCTGACCAACTACACGGGTACGGCCACTGACGCGCACTGGTGGGGCCAACCACTGGGAAGCACTCGGGGATGAAGTTCAGCACCAAGGACAGTGACAACGACCAGCAATATTGGAGCTGTGCGCAGGGTATTCCAAAGGCGCCTGGTGGTACAATAGGTGCTTCACGGCCAACCTGAACGGGCCGTACCAGATGGGAGACTTCTCAAAGTTGAGCAAGCATTAAGGCCCGTGGGCAAGGTGTCCTCTGGAACACGTGGAAAGGGTCCTCACATACTCGCTGAAGACGGTGACTATGAAAATCAGACCCACCAAAAAGCTGTAGAGCGGAAAGCTGCATATCGGTCTGGTGTGTTTCTATTCAATGCGCTGTGTGGTCATTCGCGTATCCATGTGTAGCTCTGGTGAACTTAAAACGACAGTTTGCTTGGCGTTGAATGCTACGCTTGTCAGGATGTCTAAGTAATGTGTGGACAGTTCTCCAGGCGTCGCCACTCGTCACGAGCTGTGCGAGTGCAACCACGTTTTGCACTGTCTTATCAAAACAAAACTAGTGATTAGCGATATTGTAGATAGTGTGTGGTGCGTTTAATAAACATTTATCGTTAATTTGATGTTTAAATCGTCTATAAAACGATTTTCTTAGCAGCATTCTTGGCGTATGTGTAGCGTTCAGCGCTGGCCTGAACGCTCCAGACTAGCGTACGAATTGTTGATCTGTCCCCACTTCCCGACCCCGTCTCTTACCAGTACGCGCGTGCCGCTGTTTGATTGGCCCCCGCGGCCGCCCGCTGAGGGATAGGAGCGAGCCGGCGAGACCGGTGCGCCAGTGACCTGTAGACCGTGCATTACCTTGTGACACAGAATCCAGACGGACGCCCCAGAGCACGGACAGCGAGTGACGGTGGTGGACACTACACAGTACACATTCTTATTGAAATATAATAGTGACGAATCAGGGCATCGGCTAAGGAATTCTCACGGGGAGGGGGAGGCAATTCGATAAAATACTGCTAAGGCATATGGTTAAGCGCAGGCACGTAGCCATAATTTTTTAGGGGGTCACGTCAGTGGTAGAATCATATTTTGCACCTCAGTAAAATGTTGTAGAACGGTTGGGGGAGGGGGAGGGTCGTGTTGTCAGCAGAATTACATTTGATCTAGTGTAAATTGGTCTGCTCAAGTAGAGGATGGCCTCAGTGCCTCCCCTTAGTTACGTCTTTGATACTCCTTGACAGGCATAGGTACGGATATATTTTAAGTGTGATAATGACAAACATAAGCGTAAAACAAAAATAAAATAGTAGAAGAATGCAATAGTGAAGCTGAATCAAAATACTCAAGCTAAACACGCCATCATCGAAAGTCCACACCTGTGATGTCAATTTGTGATAACGATTGGGACCGAACAGGTACGAAGCAAAAGGATCAACTGGCACCAAAGCTTTGCCAATACAACTAAATCGGTAAACATAACACATTTTCTGACGGAAGATTAATTTTAAAACAATTTTTAACCCATGGCCCTGCCGGTGCTCGGGCCTCGGCGATAGCTTAGTCGTGCCAGGAGAGGCATTTGACGCCCCCCCCCCAAAAAAAAAAACGCTCCAATGGGGATTAGGCAGAATAAAGGAAATGTCATTTACATAAGCTCGTTAAATTCATGTTCGATTTGTTCACATCGCTCAACTTCAAAAGCTTAACGAAGGGAGAGGAAACATTGCTTCGCCCATATTCCCCCGGTTTCGTCGTGAGATGTGTTGGAAGGGTGGTTTTGGTAGGGCATTGTTCCTAGAACCAACGAATTTTAGACGCCTTCCGCGTATTTCCCGGATCACCTGGCTGAAACCATAGGTAGATGTATTGTCAGATGCCTGATCTAAGGCACAAAACAAAGGGAGAAACCCAGAACTGGGCAAAAACAATGTTTATAACGGTGAAATCACGTCAAAAAAAATAATTCCAACAATAAACCAAATCCATGGTTTTTTACTTTATGAATACATGGGTGAAATTAAATAAACTGGTCTTTCATAAAATACTATTGGCTCTTAACTGATAATTTTAAGTCAATTTATTTGCTGATTCTTAGGAAGTTTTGGGCTTTGGCCTTTAATACCTCGGTTAGGATCCACCATTGGCCAGAAGAATAGAGAGATCCAAAAAATATTATTTTGGTACCAGACTCAACATATGGAGGCGCTGAGGGCCACACCGAACGTATACAAATTGACACCTGTGTTCTGCGCCAATTTCGAACCGAGATAACAAGGGGCCGTCCTCAAGAGCCGTCCGTCCTCCGTCCTCCGTCCTCAAGATCTCAAAGCTACGCTACCTGCTGTAAACGGCGTATTATTGGTTTAAAGTTGAAAGCATGCTTCAGTGACGCTTTTATATATTTTACAGACCGTTCAATCGTATATCACCTAATAACTTTTATCCCACTAGGGGGCAAAATTTGGTCACTGGGGAGGGAGTATTCTCTGTAGGGGGAATTCACCCCCGCCAATTAACATGCTATCTGCGCCTATGCAGTACCTACAGTAAAAAAGCATCGGGTGACTGAAGGAATTTCTGTAGAGGCTACTGATGCATCATCTATACTATAGTATTCTAGCGCCCACTCGTGACGAAATAACTCAGTTTCATTGAGGGGGCAAATGGGTTCAACTGGGGGGGGTGATTCCATCCACTGATGGGAGGGGGTAATTTCCTCACCCCCTCCCAGTTAACATGTTATCCGAGGCCCTGTGACGAATACCTACTTAGAGCAAGTACTGTGTTGGTCTAAAACGTTAGAAACGGATAAGACACGGCTCCGCGCTGACTTTACGCCAGAGGTAATGAGATATGCGTAAAGTTAGCGCGCAAGTCCGACCACTTACGAGCCGGACTTACGCACCAACGTAGCTCTCCACCGCAGTGGGATCCCTCTAAATTGCGTTCCGAGCCAACTTACGCACCCATCGTAGCTACGAGCCGATTTGCGCGCAGTTTGGATACCCCCAGCACATGTGACATAACATAGCTATATCAACGTTACATTTTTTTTTTACTCGAAAAAAAATGTATATGAACATCAGCATTACGATCATCACATGATCATCACATCGTACATCATCATCATCATTGAATACATCGTCACCATACATCATTCACATAACATCATCACATCATAAATCTACCACCGTAGGCGCTATATTCGGTCCCCGCCCGCGCCCGCCTCGCACTAAGCGGGTGCCCCGCACCAACCTGGCCGGGCGTGCGAGCCGGTCGCCGGCTGGGTCGGCGCCCCGCACCACCACCGGCCGGGCGTGCGAGCCGTCGACCGGCTGGGTCGGCGCCCCGCACGCCCAACCGGCCGGACGAAACATATCCTATTGACAGGTGTGCGCTGTATTTACTATGGATTTCAGATCGCGTGAGACCCATTTTTTAGGCGATAATTTGTTAAGGAATGGCTGAATCGGAAACAAATTTTCGCACTGTCTATTTCAGCCCAGGCGCCAATTTCTGTCCGTATAGTCTGTAAACAAAAAAACGAAACCTATGATTCTTGCAATTGACTCGTAACGTTAAGATCTGCTCGGTAAACCAAATCCCAGTGACCCCACAGTAGAGGCTACCTGAGAAGGTTGTGAGTTGTGACCTCAACAGCACGTGACTACCGACGATGAGGACGATAAGACAGCACGTGCTTTTGAGGTCACAACCTACGTCACGGTAGCCTCTACTGTGGGAATGGTTCTACCGAGCAGATTTAACGTTACGAGTCAACGACAAGTGCCATAAGTTTTGATTTTTTGTTAACAGACTATACGGACAGAAATCGGCGCCTGGGCTGAAATAGACTGTACGAAAATTTGATTCGGATTCTACCTTTTCTTAACAAATTATCGCCAAAAAATAATCATAGATTTTTCCGTTTGTTCCTTGCTATCATAGTTCCCATAGTTCCTGAGATATATGGGGAGTTTTGGAGCAAAGTCTTAGAACTGGAAATATGACCTTAGATGACCTCAATATTGACCTAACAAAACAAGAACGATGGAAATTCGAAGACAGACATCCACACATACTGGGTTGCGATCGTGCTCGAGGGAGTAGAGACCGAACCAGTGGTGTATTTATAAATACGCCAAGGGGGGGGCACACACTTCCCCCCCCCACACACACACACACACATGAGGGCACCGTCAGCGAAAAGTGTTGTTGAGCGGGGGTAGGCTCCGATACATTTCCGAAGGCGCCTTCCCGGCTCCCACATATACCTACAAAGGCGCCCTCCGATTCACCACAGAAGGCGCCATGCCGCATAGCTCCGAAGGTGACCTCCGATGCAACTTTGAGATCGCCCTCCCACATACCTCCAAGGGCGCCCTCTGATGCACATCTAAAGGTGCTTTCCCACTTACCCTCAAGGGTGCCCTCCAATACACCTATGAATGAGCCCTCCCACATACCTCCGAAGGCGCCTTCCGATACATCTCCGAGGGAGCCCTCCCCAATAGCTTCAGAGGCGCCCTCTGTGAGACCAGAGGCGTTCCTGCTTCACATTCAGCAAAGGACGCCTTTGAAGTTATGTAGGGAGGGCGTCCTCGGGTCTCGAAGATATGTATCTGAGGGTGCTTATGGGCTATGGAAGGGCACCTTCATATGTGTATCGGAGGAACGCGCCTTACATTAAGTGGAACGCACCTCATATTCAGCCGGAACGCGCCTCACATTCAGCGAAAGGTACTTTCGGCGCTCTCGCTGAATGTGTGGCGCATTTCATGAACCGAGGCGCCTTCGGTGCATGAGGGCGCCTTCGGCACCCAAGGCTGAAGGGGGATGGCGCAGTTCCCCTCCCCCCCCCATACGCCCCCGGCTGGAATTTGGCCCCGTCACGCTCATCATTCTCACGTTCTGACCATTAAATCTGCAGGCCCTCGGCCACCCCATTAAAGGCACGAGTGTCAGAGGTCGGGGTCGCTACAGCACGAAACATTCCAGCCAGCAAATACGCATGTGGCACGGTGTGCCTAGACGTGTCAGGCTCCGATCGAGCCATTGATCGTAGATCGAGCCTTGTTGCCGCGGTTCGCTGATGAGCGCCACCCGGCATCATCTCATTTGCATGCTCTTTGCATGTAAATGAGATGGGGAGGGGATTATTTATCAGCAGGAGTAGTGTAAGAACAGGGTACTCCAGGGACTTCCCCGCAGTCGAGCGCAGTGTCTCAGACCGGGGTCTGCTGAGGGCCCGCTGGGGGGGAGGGGGACGGCGCCGGGACCTGCTGTTGTCGCGGGCCAGGGCCGATACAAGGTCAGGTGACGCCGGGGCGGGGCAGGACGGGGAACGCAGGGGATCCCCCGGTACGATTGACCAATGGCCATCGACTGAAGACATCCAACCTACATTGACTAGAGATTTTACCCCTCCCCACGGAGCCTTTCGTTAGACGGATTTCTGCACGAACCGAATTGCGCAGAAATCCACCGTGGGCCAAATGCGGTTTTTGCATTGAAGCAGCGTGCGTTCTCACTACTATTTACAAGCAGCGCGTGATTGGACATACCTCAGGCAGGGGCTGCGCCGACTCCCATCCGGTCTGCCAGCATGTGCGAACGGACGGACCCTTCAGCTGCACACCGACTGCGCCCGTCTGACGCTTCTCTCAGCTGCTCGGCCAGTTCCACAGTTACCGGCTGTCCACGGTAACAAATTGCTAATCCTGGCCTGTGAGTCGGGCGGCGGCCCGCTGTACACGGCCACCTCACCGCTGTGTTCATCCGGGCACTGCACTGCACTGCCCTCCCCGTCCCCGCACCACGCACCGGGTCTCCTACGTCAGGTGACGGACGGAGCCTGCCTCAGCAGCGATGAACGGAGCCTCAGCTGAACGGAGCCTCAGCAGCGATGAACGGAGCCTCAGCAGCGCCTCACCTGAGCTCACACCGTCCGGCCGACTGGCCGCCCTCGACCCGCCTCTCCACACAGCGTCGGCGCCGACGTTCTGCCGGCGGCCGAGCGGCGAGCCGACTGTCGGAGCGGCGCCACGCGGCGCACCGGCGCTAATTATAGCCCCGGGCGGGGACGGAGTCCTGCGGCCGGGGAGGTGGCGTTACCCCTCCTCACCCCCCCCCCCCACCCCGGTCTACAGCTGACAGACGGCTGGCGGTACAACACGAACGGGGAACTAACGCCCGTATACAGTGGCGTCGCCAGGGGGAGGCAGCGGGGCAGCTTGTCTCGCTCCCCAACCTCTGATTGGGGACCCACTGAGATTGATACAGATCCGAGGATGTTTTGAGGTAGGGAAAATGGGGTATGTTGACCCTCGACCACGTCCAGAGGTTTGACCCTCGACAATAAATGTCCTATTTTTACCCGCGGGATTCCAACGAATCCTCTGAAAATTGTTTGGTATCTGTGGTCCCGATCCCAGTGAATCCTGGATACTTATAAACTGATGTTATGATCTCAGTAGATCAGGAATCAAGCTTCTTTACTGGATCCGTTTCTGGTATCTGCACGTATGTCTGGTAATAGGGACGTAGTCAAGGGGCACGAGGGCCCATGGCCCTCCCCCTGAGCAAAAAGAACAATTACAACTAAATAAAATCGCGATTAATCGACCGACCGACACACCCCCCCCCCCCCCCCGGTCAACAACGATTATGACTGAGGAGCACAATTTTGATTTCTACCACTTGACACCCTCCCCCCTGATCCTGTTACCCCCCCCCCACATCACACACACACACACACCACCACCACCACCACCCCGCCTAACCTAAAGATCCTGGTGCCGCCTCTGCCCGTATAGCAATCTGATTAGCAAGGTGCTGGAAAACAGACCGATTAGCAAGGTGCTGGGAGAAGGAGAAAAACTACCAGCCTCAGAAGTCACCATAGTGAATTTATGTCAGGAAATGAATAATTCGAATGTTGATTCAAAAGACGTAGGTATAAGGGTAGTTATAAATATCGTATTGTATTTACGTCATAAGGCACATCCACATTGTACTGTGGCTATTCTGAGCCCCGTTGTCCACACGATAAAACGCGCCAGAGGGTCATAGTGGCTCATTACGCATATCACAACACACCACATACACCACACATACACACACACCACACGACACACACGCTTACGTCACACCTAAAGCCGACTCTCGCCCGCGCCTTCATCAGCAGGTGTATGCCTCCAGTTCATTTTGAAAGTTGTTAGTTGTCAAAGGCATCGGATTGCTGAGGGCAAGGCGTGGTACGCGGTGACCATGATGTGTTTGAACCGACGCCTGCCGGACTCGCCGTTCGTATCGCTGGCCGTGACGAGATGGTCTGCATTTCGTGTATCACGCTGTGAATGTTCGCCACGTTGACCAGTATCCGGCAATTGACTCGGGCTCGCATGTTGAGATCACACGTCTGAGCGAAGTTTAAGACCGTCGATATAAGTACATATGTTCAGCAGTAAGCCAGGTTCAATCTTATGGAGTACATCACTAATGTGGTCAAACTTCCTACGTCCAGATAAAACACGGGCGGCGAAATTCAGCAACTTCTTGGGTTTAGGTGTCTCATGTCAAGAGATCTCCCATGTGATGAAAGCTATTGCTGTTTTCCTGCAACGGGTCCATATCATAAGTGTCACAGTTCATAAGTGCCACAGCTAATAAATGCCACAGTTCATAAGTGCCCATGGTTCATAAGTGTCCAGGATTCATACGTGCCCATAGTTCATAAGTGTCAAGGATTCACAACGCCCCAAACGTGATTGGCTAATGAGGAGACAGGCTGAATATCAGCATGACCAATACGAGTGGCTGCTTGACAGTAGGAGGTGGGCCCTATTTCACGCGTAGTACGAGTGAAATAGCGCACAGCGCACTTGCCCTTGATACTTTATATATTCCTGTCGCTAGATGTCACTAGCAGCAAACGTCCTGAGGTGTATGCTGATGTACCGCAAGCTTAGAAGCCGAGAAACTGCGGCCCGCAGCTATGACCGGACCAATTAACCCAGTTAACAATTTGACGTTGACGCTACGTTGGACAAGGTTGCAACAACAAACTACACAACGTTGTGATTAGGTGCTAATTTTGTAGAACTCCAGGAACGTGTCAAAAACGTTTACCTCTGTGACGCTCACAAAACGTTGAAACACGTTTCGACAACGTTACTTTTTTACAAGCATAGCTAACGTTGACTTACCGTGGTTGACTTACATTAATCTTAAGAAAGATTGCGTGAATATGCTCAATTTAGAATAATTGTACCACACTTGCGAAGCTGGTTCTTCCCAAGAATACCAGAACAAAGTTGTGACATCATTAACGATACACGTTGCTGTAACGTTTAACAAGCGACGTTTATACAACTTTTTCTTCACAACATTCACGACGTTGTCTCAACGTTGTTAAAACGTAAAACTCCAACTTCATTTTTCACAACGTTGTTACAACGGTATCTGTTACCTGGGTACCAATCTCGAAGAATAAAAAAAAATACTAACGCTGCAACGGGTCCATTTATTTGCAATCAATTTTCACCAACACGTACCTAATACGCTGGGCTATCACCTGGCTATCGTATGATGTGCTGTGACTGCCAAGGGGCCAGGAGGCCCCTGGGCAGATTTGGGGGGGGCCCTGGGAGGACTCAATGGGCCCCTGGACATGCGCGAGAGGCCCCTGAACAGGTTTTGGGGCCCCTAAGTGGGCTCAATGGGTCCCTGAACATACCCAAGAGGCCCAAGAGGCCAAGAGGCTCCCTGGGTTGGCTTTGAAAGCCCTTCAATGTCTCTGAGGACCCTTTACATGCATCAGAGTGACCTCTTGTCTGGTTTGAGGGCTCCTCTGTGACCTTTTGAAAGTCATTCAGCTCGTGCAAAGGGTATCTGGGCGATTCTCGATGGGTCCCCTGTGAACCGTAGGGAGGAAATTGCCCCCTTTGCCTCCCCTTGGCTGCGCCTCTGGTCACAGCACTGGTAGATCCAGGGGGCAGCAGGGGCTTAAGCCCCCCCCCCCCCCATTTCAGGCCTGACAGGGGCAGCAATACAAATTAGCCCCCATATTCGCTGAAGCTGGTGATGAAAATGGGTAAAGGCTGCGAAAAATAACGTTTTGACAAAAAATACATTATGTTTTGCCTCTTTCGTGTTTCCTCCATTTACTCGTTTATGTTTCCTCTATTTGGTAGCAATTTGGTAGCAGTGGGGAGTAGGGAAAGTGGCACGTCTGACGATATTTTGATCTAGAGCGATTCACAATCAACGTAGCCTTTGCACGGTGGCGATACACTGGCGGATTCAGGGGGCGGCAAGGACAAAATCCCCCATCCCCACCTCATTCAGCGCTCGACAGAAGGTGGCAATAGAAATTACCCCCCCCCAAAAAAAAAAAAAATATATATATATATATATACCACCACACACACACACACACAAACAAAACGTAATAATTATTGACAGGCAGTAAAAATGCATAATAACTCGGAAAGCTAATAACGAGTAAGAATTTACCTGCATTGTATCTCAAATAAAAGCAAGTTAATCCGCAGTAGATAGTACACAAAATTACAGGCATTTTAAAGGAAATTGTTCAGCTTGGATTGTTTGTTTTTTCAATCACGATTTGGACTATATTTTGAAATACAACTTATTTCATAATGTCAAAAAATAGCCATACATCGCGCCGACTTCAGGGACAGAATGACGTATTATTAATTTTTATTAAAAACTATATGGCGTACTCTCCGCAACGTTCCAAAACGTCGGCTCAAGCCAATCAGATATTCGAAAAAGTAGTCGCGTAAGATTTACTGTATAGCCTCTTTGCCCAGTGTAGAAGCCCACATCTTGACATTCTTTATTTATGGCCCACATTGCTTCAACAAAAATCAAATATATTGTCGGCTGGAGAGCCTTTTCAGCCAAGCAAACTTGCAGTCAGGGTTTTTTCAACACGGGCTACAAAACTGCTATCTCAGTTCAAAACCCATGTTGAAGGTGAACTATGTCTTTTAAGAGGAAATGTCGCAAAGTAGCCACTGGCGGATCAAGCCTCCCAATATGGGGGCTAATTTCGCTTTGGGCCTCCAGGTTTCTGAATCTGGGAAGGGGGTAGAGTCGAGTCGTGAAAAATATAATTTTATCTAGTGTAAATTTAAAAATGTTAAGCTTACCTATACCCCAAAAAACGCTTTCTCACCATGTTTATTGCACTCAAATACCTACAAGATGAACGCCGGTACGTTATCGTCACAAATGGGACTCATGGCGGCTACTTTGTGACATTTCCTCCTATTGGCCTGTAATTTGTTTACTACTAACTGCGAAAGCTTGCCTTATTTGAGATACAATGCAGGGGAATTCTTACTCTGTTATTTGCTTTCCAAATTTGTACGCGTCTTTACTTTTATCACAGGAATCATTACGATTTTGTGTGTGTTTTTGGTTTTTGCTATGGGGCATAGTTTCTATTGCCGCCTCTGTCGAGCATGGAATGGGTTGGGGGGGAGCTTTTGCCCCTGCTGCCCTCTGGATTTCCTAGTGTATCGTCACCTTACAAAAGCTGCGTTGATTGTGAATCGCTCCAGATCAAAATAGCGTCAGACGTGCCACTTTCCCTTCTCCCTGCTGCTACCAAATTGCTACCAAATAGAGGAAACACGAACGAACAAATAGAGGAAACATGAACGAGGCAAATCATAAATTATTTTTCGTTATAACGTTATTTGTCGCAGCCAGTACCCATTTTTCATCATCAATTTCAACAGGGGGCTAATTTGTATTGCCGCCCTTGTCCGGCCTGGAATGGGGGCTTTAGCCCCTGCCTTCCCTACCCCTGGATCCGCTAGTGGAAGTAGCCGCCATTAATCCCATTTGTGTCGATAACGTACCGGCGTTCATCTTGTAGGTATTTAAGTGCACTATACACGGCGAAAAATCGTATTTTGGGTATAGGTAACCTTTACATATATACATTTATACACTATATAAAATGAGATTTTCACGACTCGACCCTACCCCCACCCCCTCTCCTAGGTCAAGGAACCGGAGGGCCCACGCGAAGATTAGCCCGACGCCCCCCCCCCTATATTGGGATGGCTGCGAGTCCACCAGTGGGTTCACGGCACATCATACGATAGCCAGGTGATAGCCCAGTTTATTAGGTACGTGTTGGTGAAAACCGCTTGCAGATAAATGAACCCGTTGCAGCGTTAGTATTTTTTTATTCTTCGAGTTTGGTCCGGTCATAGCTGCGTGGCCGCAATTCTCGTCTTCTAGCTATGCGGTACAGCATACACTCAGGCGTTTGCTGCTAGTGACATCTAGCGACACGAATAGGTATATCAAGGATCAAGGACTAAGTGCGCTGCCAGAGTGTACTCGTACAGCGCGTGAAATAGACTCCGCCTCCTGCTGTCAAGCAGCCACTCCTATTGGTCATGCTGATGTTCAGCCCAAGATTACTTTATGTTCGGTCTGCTTCCTCATCAGCCAATCACGTTTGGGGCGTTGTGAACCCGTGGCACTTATGAACTCAGGGCACTTATGAACTCTGGTGGGTAGTGGGCACTTATGAACTCTGGGCGCTTATGAATCACCGGCACTTATGAACCATGGGGACTTATGAGCTGTGGCACTTATGAATCCATTGTACTTATGAACAGTTCCCTTAGCTCACAACAGCTAGTTCCAAATATGCAAGAACTTTGCATTATGCATATGGACGAAAGTTAATTATGCGGCCGGTGTTCTGACCGCGGCACCACTCCCACTGTACCGTGTCGACCGAGACAGCCCCCCCCCGTCCCCCGCCGGCTCACTAACGGGCAACGGGACGGGACGGCCCCGGCTCACAAACCACAGCAGCGCAGGATCGATAGCGGTAGCAGCCGTCACGGAGTCCCAACTCTGGCCGTAACGTCCCACAACATCTCCAGCCACTGGAGCCGCGCTAACTCCGCTATATCACCCTCAGACAGCTCCGCCATGGCTCGTCAGCCAGCGCAGGCGCTTCGCCACACATGCCCCCCCCCCCCCCCCCCTACAGCAACCAAGACACGCGCTGCAGCGTTCAGCAGAAAACCGCACACTTTATAGTGCACGGCTAGTACTCCACCAGCAGTTCTACAAAGTCATTGGTATGGTCCAATCCAAGGCTGATCGGGGAGTCGGTGTGAAAAATTAGCGTGACCTAAAACGATGGCAGGACACAGCCTCGAGCAGACGTCACGTGGACTTCACGGTGACCACTGACCACGTGGCACGTGACCACTGACCACGTGGCACGTGACCACTGACCACGTGGCCACTGACCACGTGACATTGTAAGGAGGGCGCTGCAGCTCGCTACGAGCTGGAGATGACAATTGCACGCAACAAATGAGGAAAATGCCGGATATCGTTCAATTTATGCCATTAATATTAGACAAAGGAGCTGTAATGAATTGCATAGTGCAGACTGCAGATATAATCATGTTCTCTGAATAATAAGTTTGAAACAGCATTTCTTAAAAAGTGCAGAACAGTATATTTCTTCGTGTTGGCTATCTGTGTGCCTAAATTTTGAGCGAAAATCGAAGAGGTCGTCGCTTTTCATATTGAATTATAGCTTTGTCCTCTAGAGGCTTAACTATTGTCCTCTAGAGGCTTAACTATACTGATGCCATCGCCACCACCACCGGTTCGCTAGCCGAGCTGAATGGTACTAGTATGCTGCCATCGGGCTTTATGCAAGCCGTTGTGGCCAAATCGAAGGGGTCGTCGATTTTTACCTTGAACTTTATTTAGCTCCTAGAGGTTTTACTATGGGGTGCTTCACAAAATCCCTCAAGGGTAATATTTAGGACATCATGGGCTGTCTGTGTGCAAAATTTGAACGAAATCAAAAGGGGCTTCGAAAGTTTGAACTGCTGCTATAATTTCACACACGCTTATGCCGTCCGAAAGTGCGTGTATGCACTTTGCAGTTACCTACGGAAATATGATTGCTTCCACAACACAATACGATGTAAAATTGATAGTATATGATAGCCTATTATGAACAAAGATAAAAGGTGCATATTTGTCATCCAAGGTAAAACAATAATAGCAGCCGACCCAATATATTTCATTATATACGACTTAAAGCAGCCAGTTTATTTTTAATATAAAGATTTGACATGTAATTTTGTATGAGATGCGTCAGAAGCTATCTGATTAACCCAACGACAAATTAATATTAAAACGAACGTCAACCATGGGCTTATTTTGCATATCAAACTTACACTTCCTTCGAACACAATGTAAAATAACTATATAAACTTTTCAAGGAAAGCGCTTATGCATTCGTATCATTCAGTATGTATCCACAGAAGAACCTGAGCTTTGTCTCGCACGGCACCGGGCGCCAACTCTTCTTTCGGGTTGAGAAGGCGCACAAAAGCTGAGGTTGTCTCCTCGTCTCCGTCCCCGGCTCCGTCTCCGTTCCGACGCCCGGGTCCGTCTCCGTCTTCGGCTTGCGTCTCCGACCTCGGGTCCGGTGCCGTCGCTCCCAGGCCTCGAAGTTGAGCGGAGTCCCGTCCGACCAGCCCCAGGTGGTGTCGTCGCCGTCGGTCTGCCCGCTGAGGCCGATCCACACCTGGTCCTGGCCCGCCCGCTTTGCCTTCAGCAGCAGCTTAGTCATCTGCCGACAGTCGGTGAACGACCTCGGTTAATCTATTGGTGGCGACACGCGAGTAGGAAATTCCTGCTCCATATCTCTGGAATTAGGTCGCAAGGAAATGCGTCATCATCTCACGGGAAATGACCTTAAATGATAAGCTGAGAGTGTAAAAGTGATGGTATAAATAACGATTAGCTGGTGTTCATAGGACGAATAAGCCTGGTGTAGAGACTGCATCATTACGACGGATGGTTATTACAATTTAAATGCTTAAAGGGCCACACTGCCACCTTAACATTATTTTGGAGTTGAGATAGCCATTTTGCGTGCTTGGCAATTGAACATTATGTATGATATTAAGTTAAAAACAACCACTGAGGTCGAATAACCAGAGAATTCGAGTTTGATTTTGACATCTGTAACATTCCATCTCAATGTATTTGAATGGGGACCTGATCCGAATGTCGTCGTCTCTCTTTACTAAATGTTGATTAACGTCGACTTGTTTTACCTTTGGGCATACATTAGGCCAACACTATGTCATATTTATGGCAGCGTGAAATATTGCTTTATTCCAAAAATTCCTTCCATATGACGTCATCAGCCCAAATATTAACACGTAACTTTTTATTAAATTGAGCAATGTTTGTGAGAATTAAGTGTCATAATCATGTTCGGCAGCAATTACTTCATATTATGCACCACAAGCGGCGTACATTTGAGAACTTTTGGGAAGGTGGCAGTGTTCCTTTAACAGTATAAACAATTTAAAAATGCCCAGTTTTGCCCGCGTCCTTCTCCCATCCGTTACCTGGAAGACATCTGTAATGGAGGCCAGGGTGGAGCCGGACTGCATGTCTTCGCAGTACGCCTGGGCCACACTCCAGCTGACACCGCCGGGCACGTACATCAGACACTGGTGGCCATCGTGCCACCAGCCGTCCGGACAGCCCGTCAGCCTCACCTCGGCGTCCGTCTCCAGCTCGTACGTCGTCAGCGGCCATCTGCTCACGGCCGCCTCCGCCGCGTCGGCCGGCCACAGCGCCGCCGCCGCCGACAGTAGCGTCACCACGGCAAACAGACTGCCGCACCGCCTGACATCTACCGGCGGCGGGAGGAAACTCAGAACCTAATGGTGTGATACCGTCGCAAATTTACATTTTGAGTAAACTGATGTGTGTTGCCTTTTTTAAAAGTCTGCAGGTGAGAATCGACTTTGCTTTTATTTTAAGACCCTTAGCCTCATACAGATTGCACCACAAAGTGGCACACAAATGGACAAAAATAATTGCTGGACGCAGTGAAACATTCCCAAATTAAGACAGTGACATTTTAATACAAATTTGATCTGCGTTCGCATACATGAACGATTATCATTGTACGAAAAATTAAAAACAAGCATTGAAACGGCACGATGAGGGACAGGAATAAAGAGTTACAGCTAGCATCTTATCGAATCCTACGTAATTTATTGATAATATCATGCATTGGCCACCCTATACTATTTTCGCTGAACAACAGTGCCTGAGAGAGTGCCGGTATTTGAACTGACCTGTCCTGAACGTCATGCTGTGCCGGTACCTGCCGCTCCGGAGCTGTGGTGGGGAGGTGTGGTGCACTGCCGCGAGGCCTGCCGGTGAGTGAGAGCTGTTCCTGCCGTCCCGTACTGCTGTGACGCCAGCCGGTGGGAACCCGTCACCTGGGTCAGCCGGCAGGGGGCGCTCAGTACCCGGAGCCAGCTCCGGGTACTGGCCGGTGGGGGCGGTGTGTCGTCGGTAGGACAGCTCCTCTGGCACCAACTGGTTCGTGGCTGTCTCGCTTTGTGGGCCAGAGACACTGAGGGCGGTTTTCCTCAGCTGTGACGATGCCTCAGGGTCCACTCAGTTAGTATGTGACAGCCGCTGCCGCCTTCTGCGTGGCCGCTGTGAACGCTGAGTTCCGGGTGGCATGGTGGCGAATTCTACCGACGTTATCAGTTTGTTTGACAAGTGCGTGTCAATTTCTCGCAGGCCACATCCGTGAGAGAAATGTGCTTGTTATATATGTATATATATATATATATAATAATAATTTACTGGTAATTTGTTACCTATCATATGTTATATATTGTCATGGTTTAGCAGTCATATAAAATATAACATAAAAACTAGGATGAATGGAATATAATGCAAATATCCACACGCATTAACGAGTCTTGGACGAGCGATTCCTTCACAGCCTGATACTGATTCCCGCGATGGTACTCAGGGATGTATTTAATTTACCGTGCGGCCTGTCCGCAGAAGTCACACCAGCCAACGGTATGGTCAGCGAAACATGGCAGGAACGTACCTATTATTGACCCCCTAAAATAGCATTCAGCTGATACACAGGTGATACACATGTGAGGAAAACGCTGCTTTTTGCCGATCAATGCAACCGATCTCATCATCTTTTTTATTTTTTTACAAAACATGGCTTGAATACATTTCAATTTATTATGAACAGATATGAAGACAAAAGTGACATTCACTCATAGTTTACCATTAGACATGATAATCATGCAATATTTGGATTATAAGCCCATCAAGTCGTTGAGCACTCAACAACTCAATCTGCGTGTCAAATATTGACGCTTTGCATCCGACATCATACCGTAGGACGTGCAGGCGACACAGCACAGGTACGCTACCCACTGTGCCCAGTGCCCCCAGCCATCACTCCCAGCCGACACTGAGGATCAGTACAGGACAGTTACACTGCCCACTGTGCCCCCAGTCATCACTCCCAGCCGACACTGAGGATCAGTACAGGACAGTTACACTGCCCACTGTACTCCTGTCATCACCACCTGCCGACACTGAGGATCAGTACAGGACAGTAACACTGCCCACTGTGCCCCCAGCCATCACTACCTGCCGACACCTGAAGGATCAGTACAGAGACAGTTACACTGCCCACTGTTGGCCCTGTCTCACTTACCTGCCGACAACTGGGATCATACAGGACAGTTACACTGCCACTGTGCCCCCAGACCATCACCACCTGCCGACACTTAGGATCAGTACAGGAAGTTACACTGCCCACTGTACTCCCAAGCGCAATCACCATCTGCCGAAACTGGATCAGGTACACCAGGACAGTTTACACTGCCGCAACTGTGCCGTCTGTCATCACTAGCCTGCCCGAACTGACGGATATCAGTACAGGACAGTGTACACTGGCCCACTGTACCCCCAGCCATCACTACTGCCGACACTGAGGATTCAGTACAGGACAGTTACACTGCCCACTGTACCCCCAGCCATCACTACCGTTCGACACTGAGATCAGTAACAGACAGTTACACTGCCACTTGTACCACCCAGCCATCACTGACCTTGCCGACACTGGTGGAATGCAGTACAGGACAGTTACAAACTGCCCATGTGCCCCCAGTCATCGCCACCTGCCGGACACTGAGGATCAGTACAGGACAGTTTACACTGCCCACTGTGCCCCGTATCACCATCTGCCGACAAACCTTGGGAAAAGGGGGAATCCCCAAAGTTACAGGAACACGTAAAACAACTTGCCACTGTTGCCCCCAGCCATCACTCCCTGCTGAACACTGAGGACTCAGTACAGGACAGTTAACACTGCACTGCCGCCACTGTGGGCCCCCAGTCCATCACTCCCAGCCGACACTGGAGGATCAGTAAAGGACGTTACACTGCCGGCACTGTGCCCGCCAGTCATCACTCCTCAGCCGAACTGAGGAAATCAGTCAGGACAGTTACACTGCCCATACTGTTAACCCCTGTCATCACGCATCTGCCGACACTTGAGGATCAGTAATGGACAGGGTCAAGCTGCCCCACTGTGACCTGTCATCAGACGACCTGGCCGACACGAGGATCAGTACAAGGACAGTTACAGCTGCCCCACTGGTTGGCCCCAGCCATCACTACCTGCCGACACTGAGGGATGCAGTACACGGACAGTTAACAACTGCCGCACTGTGCCATCCGCAATCACCACCTTGCCACACTGACGGATCAGTACAAGACAGTTACAAACTGGCCCACTGTGTGCCCCCAGCCATCACCAACCCTCCGACACTGAGGATCAGTACAGGACAGTTACACTGCCCACTGTACCCCCAGCCATCACCTACCTGCCGACACTGAGGACCAGGAACGAACGGGCGGCAGCCGGTACCGTCCCGTGCCGGGTCTTCCCCTGGCGCACATCAGCGTCTCTGTCCCGGTATGGTGAGATCCCACACTGACAACAAGCATTATTTCTCTAACACTGCAAAGCTGTCACACAGGCAGGAAGACGTGTTTCGCATTTCAAAAGCATCGAAACACATGAAACAAGAGGTGCGAGAAGAAGAAGAAAAACGTTAAGCCAAAAATTGACTGGGAACTGCAAGCATAGAGGCTTTACGATAAATTCATGTTTGTTGTGCACAATGCCCACACTCCGACAGCGCGAAAAAAACTTTCCGGGACTTATGTTTCGAGTCTTAAGTCGATTTGTATTCACATGTAATAGACGGACCAGAACAGAAGGCTGAGGGTTCGCGGTCAACACTAGCAGCGGGGTAACCAGTGACCCGTATATCTCCAGTGAACACTTTGTCAGCCAAATGACAATCAACTAACGTTTATCAACTAAACGTCCAATGTCCAGTACCTAATGCGTCTACAAATAAATAGATAAATATGACAGGTGATAATAGCAAAACACTGAATGGTGAAAGTACCTACACTAGTCAGCAGTCTGTCATCGGTCTAAAGACGCAGTTTTTCGCCGAAGTATTGCTAGACGCCAGCACGTAGTCACAGCTGGCACTTCTCACGCATTGAGGTGCGTGCTGGCGTCACGTGATATCACGTGACGCCAGCACGTATATCACGTGACGCAGTGCGCACCTCAGTGCGTGAGAAGCGCTCAGCTGCGACGGGCACCTCTCAGAATACCAGATGACACGCTTAAAGCAAAATGTGAACATACGCAAGCGCACACGCATTATTATGACAAAGTGAAGTGTGTGAAAACCCAGAAGAATCACAAATGGATTCGAAAAAGACGACTTAAACAAACTCTTGTAAGCATGGTCTTCGGAATCACTGACTGAACACAGAGTTAACAACATGGACATGTGCTCGGTGACATCAACGGACTGGACTTACTCCCGTCATGGCGTCAACCCGTCGGGTCCCATTGATGGTCGGGTTCGCCGCTGCCCCGTACTTCAGCTGAGACACGAGTTTGTTAGATAAACTTCGCATGCTCCGGACTTCAGAACATACGCAATTTATAAAACTAGATATATTGAACGTGACACTTTAGTCCAGAATATGACTCGTCAAAATGCAACGAGCTTGCATCTCAGCTGAAGTATGGGGTGGCAGCAAATCCCGATAGTTATCTGAACCCGAACGACTGAGGTCGTGACGGGAGTAAGTCAGGTCTGTTGACTCCACCAAGTGCAAGTCTGGTCAACAATGGCCGACCTAGAACGGCTAAAATGCCGGAGATGGGGCCGCATCCCAGAGTCTGCAAATCACAACAACTGATAGCGCTCTCCTTCATTCTGAATTACGAACTGAGTGAAAACAAACTTTACCAAGTAAAAGCTGCATATATTTTCTCTAAAATAAGAACCTGACTCATCTTTGCCAGATCTTCGTCCTTTTCTTTTCGGGGACATGATCCGATGCCACTGGCTCCGACCTTGCGCGTTTGTGACACCGATGACATGATGACAAGCTCCGTTAGTTCTGTCTGTATGTAAGTTCGGCGCGGCTGACCGACTCAGCTAAGTCCGGCGAGGGTGCCCATCTTGTACAGCATCTTCACCAGCTCGCAGTGCTGTGAGTTGGTGAGGTCGGAAGTCACCACGCCGCACACCGTTCGTATCCGGCAGGTGATGTCACAGGGACCGCGGACCGTCGCCGCCCCGCTCAGGTCACTGCCGGTCACAGGTCACAGGTCATTAGTGATGTCACAGGGACCCGCTCAGGTCACTGCCGGTCACAGGTCACAGGTCATTAGTGACGTCACACGGCCCCGCTCAGGTCACTGCCGGTCACAGGTCATTAGTGACGTCACATGACTCGCTCAGGTCACTGCCGGTCACAGGTCACAGGTCAAAAGTGACGTCACACGGCCCCACTCAGGTCACTACCGGTCACAGATCACGGTGTCATCCCTGTGACGTCACACAGCACACTGGCTGACAACTCTCGGCCCCCTCAGTCTCGCTGCCATCAGGCTCACTGTGATCGCTGCCGTGTGTCACATGGGTGGGACAATAGCTGAGGTACGCCGGTGCCATACCTGTAGTATTTGCTGAACAGCCGACCGAAGAGCAGCATCTTCTTCACCATGCGGCTCCACTGGCGCGGGGAGAGGTTGGACAGGCGGTACCGGCTGGCGGCGGTCATCTGACGACGCCAGCGCGGTCCTTTCTCCGGCCTGCTATTAGCCTCGGCCAGGTCCGCCCCCCACCGATCATAGTTCGTCACCTCCTGAGGGCAGAGGTCAGGTCAGGTCAGGTCCGCCCCCCACCGGTCATAGTTCGTTACCTCCTGAGGGCAGAGGTCAGGTCAAGGTCCCCCCCCCCCCCACCGGTCCATAGTTCGTTACCTCTGAGGGCAGAAATCAGGTAGGTCAGATCAGTCGCCACCCACCGCTCATAGTCCGTCACCTCCTGCAGGGCAGAGATCAGGATAGGGTTTTTCCCAGGGGGGTTTCCCCAGGATCAAGGTCCCGCCAACCGGCACCGGTCCTAGTTCGTCACTCCTGAGGGCGGAGGTCAGTTCAGGTCATGTCAGGGTCCAGCCACCACACCCAGTCCACGCGCCTCATTGGCAGAATCGCTAGCATAACTTAATTTACTTGAGACTTGTGAGTCTGCTTAGCACAGCATTAAATATCTACATAATACTTCAGCAGTCGCCCCACCCCAACCCTCTCCCGGAATATATCGTAACTTACCCAAGAGGACTGATTACCCCTAGCGCCATCTATGGTGTATATCCGGTAGCCGGGGTTGACGTTCTGCCACGGCGTTAGAGATGGCGCCACATACGATACGGAGAACGGCCGGTCGCGGTCGTCCTTGAACAGCTGAATCTCGTTCAGGTGAGTGTGGGAGAAAAACTGGGCCGTCACTACGTCTTGGTAACTGAAAACACGACCCAATTGGTATCAGACAACAATCGTCAATCAGACAACATATTGCATGCACCCGCGGTTTAAAGGGAGTGTGCCTACTCACATTGGTCATGTGGAGTTGTTGACACTAGTCTGTAGAACATTTTTTCTTGAATTTTTAGCATGGTGCTCATTTCCCCAGAATCACTTAGTTGCTGAGATATTCCAGATAAGTCGCCATCACATACTGGCAGTACTTAATTTATCGATATCCCCGCCAGAGGAGCTTTCGCTACTAAAAGCATTGCTCTTAAAATTGGCAACGCTAGCATATATTGTAGCTCTGGCCACTAGAAAAAACTCGTGAGCTACTGATAACTAGCTGCCGAACAAGATTCCTCGATCAACTGTAACAAACCCATAACATTGCTCATAAAGGTTTGTTTATGGTCTTTAGTTGCCCATTATAGGTATACATCTTCGCTAACTCTGTTTATAGGGGTTGTTCCAGCGCGTCTAAACCGGAATAGGTGAGGCGGGACCGGTGGAGGTTCGGTGGACGGCGCGCGGGAAGAACGTAGAACTCGTGGAATTATAGCTGTTGGCCATATTTGTTTGTCGAAAGTTGACATTTGTATTTCTCAAAGTTTTGCGTTTTGCCGTACGTGTCGGGAAATTGATGAGGCATTTGAATCCACCGTGAGTTTGCCAGATCATAACATCGGTAAAATTGAGTAGGTAAAAGGCAGCTCAATCTGTTCAAATGTAGACCAGCTCACATTTCCCAAAAAAGCTGGCAATAAATATATCTAAGATATTTTACGCAAATAATGGTATTAGGAGCTATTCGGACAAGACGTCGTAACAACACATGTGTCCTTCGCCAAAAAATGTTTACAATAAGTTTGCAACTGGGCGCGCCAACAAGTGCCGTCAACGCGGGCGCTAATCCGCTCGCCGAGCGTCTTGAGGTTTTGCCTCAACCGTTGATGGTTCGCGGGGAGGGTCAACCGATTTCAGTTGAGGCGCGGGAACGGCCGGTGAGAAAAACGAGCCTCAACCGGAATAGGTTGAGGGCGCTGGACAGCCCTATGTGACGAATCGTTTAATGAGTTTTGAAAAACAAAAAATGCAAAATAGAATATAAGTAAAATTCAACTAAAGGGGCTCCAGACGTGAAAATTTTATCGGTACCAATAACCAAAGCAATAGCTTCTTACCGTAATAAAAATATATTTGACATTTCAAAAGAGTAGGCACACTCCCTTTAATGGAGCATCAGGCAACTGCAAAATAATATTCCAAATGAGTCAAACTAAATAGTATTTAAAAAAGCTACCACTCAATAAAGCGCTCATGATCACCAAAGAGGACATAGATAACCTCGTTATTTGGGGAACGTTATGATATTTGTTTTGACTGCGAACACGTGTTCATAACCAGCCGCCGCTGGTCATGCCCGCTGGTCCAGCGGGTCACACAGTGACACAGGCCACCAGGCCAGCGCTGGAGGACGTGGGCCCACCTGCGGATGATGGTGTGGTACATGTGGCTCCAGCCGGGCAGCATGTCCGGGTCAGCCGGCGACACGTGACCGACCACGTGACATCGCTCGCCGGCGGCGCGGGCGGCACGCAGCTGGCCGGCCAGCCACTTCAGCTGGTGGTGCGGGTCAGAGCGGGCCGTCAGCAGCACCCACCTGAAGGACAGACGCACATAGCGAGACTGGTTCAGTCACAGACAACGAAACACCTGTGGGAGACTGAGACGTACGTGGAGCAAGACTCTAGCAATGATAACTGGTCACGGAGAAAGGCCACCGCAGGCAGAGTTGATAAATGGTATGTACCACTTGCTGCATATTTTGGACAAAAAACAACAAAGACATCTGTATTTATCATAGTACTTCTCTTCTGCACATTGTTGACTACTACGTGCACGAAAAGTCTACCCTCAATATTATAAGTCATATTCGTAAGACAAATGTACGGACCAGATATGGCCTCGGACCAGACGGTGGCCTCCGGCTGGTGATGAGCGCGGCTGATGACAGACCCGGCGGCGGGAAAACTGACCCGTCCGTCCGTCTGTGTCAGGGGGGCGTTGTCGGTACATTGCCACTCACAGGTTGAAGCGGTAGGCCACGTTGGTGTTGAGTACGATGATCCGGAAGCCGGGTCGGACGCCGACCGAGTAGTATCCGGACCGGTGCAGCGTAGCCACTGCGGCAGTACCGGGTCACACGGGTCAGCAGCCGGGTCACACGGGTCAGCAGCCGGGTCACACGGGTCAGTAGCCGGGTCACACGGGTCAGCAGCCGGGTCACACGGGTCAGCAGCCGGGTCACACAGGTCAGNTCTTGCCCCGCCTTACCCTACTACTGAGCGCTGACTGCCAGCGGTCATCATAATTTACTACCTGAGACCAATATATGTGAAAAACTACCTGCATTTCAATATTTTCATCATACCGAGATGCTCAACCAGGAAAAGGGGTTACCCGAGTCTTGGCTCCACTCACGGTCTGGTTTAAATATTACAATTGTGTTTTCCACGTCATAAAATTAAACTTTTAACGCCGCTTTGGGTGTCCCATCAGTCAGGCGCGGATTCAGGATTTCGATCAGGGGGGGGGCTCAACATACAAAAAGTTGCACCCTCCGGGCTCGCTATGGGCGCGATCTGGCTCAGGAGGGGGGGGGGGGGGCTGTGTCCGCGCGCGCCTGTCACTGGCCATCGTCATAACGAAACCATTATCATCGTCTTCAGTTCGTCGTAACGCTGAATTTCATAAATGCAATTTTTAGCTTAATGTCCATTACGAGGCCCACCAACTACGTTTCTGGGTTTTATCAGACAAGCCCGTACAAATTTTGTGCCGTCTGGCTGCGCTAATAATCAGGTACATACAATGAAAATATACGTTAAAATGGTCTCAAAAGAATTAAATACCCTCATAAAATTGGGGCACATTTTTTCGCCATTTCGGCCGACTCTTCAGACAAAAATTAACGGCAACTCCCCTGATTGTACCAATTAAACTAAAACGAACTATAGGTAGGTATTGGCGGATCGAGGAAGGATATTTATGACCATGCCCCAAACTCATGATCCTGAAACCATGAGTTCCTCCCTAAAAACGGCCGGATTTACAGTTACTGACGGGTTGATGATTGCGCTCTAACCCCCCCTCGCCGGTCATACTTTTGGGCTGACGGCTTGATGGCCTGCTCCCCTCCCCACACAACAACTATTTTTTAAAATAGTTTATCGGACTCCCCCCGCCCCCAACCCAAACGCGCACGGCTGGATGCGCCCAAGTGGGCCGCCTAGTGGCGTATTTAACCCTCGCCCTACGGGAGCGTTTTCACCTTCGCACTACGGGGGGGGGGGGCTGACAGGCCCCCTGCTAACTTCCAAACCAAGCAATATAGAGCAACGAGGAAAAAAACAGCATGTTGCCTGTCATGCTAGGAATCTGATGGTATATCACTTTTGGTTTCAGGTCAATAGGTGACATTCCATTTCAAGTAAAATACATAAAATCGCCCACGTCCAAAAATAGCGATTTTACTCAGACCACCGTAATGATTAAAGTTATGAAAATACAAAGATTTCGTTACCGTCAAGTTGTTTGTCGTAACTATCTGATTAACTATCTGACCATATATCGATTTTTAGGTCTGGGTTAGGTAATGACCTCTTAAATCACGTAAATCGTCACCCTAGATGATTATTGCTATGGGCGATTGGCCAGTCATGCATTGTGGACTGCTGGCGCAAGTCGCGCTAGGCCCCCCCCACACCAGTGGCCGAATTGCATCAGCTCGACTGGGGGGCTGGATCTGCGACTGGGGTGTAGGGGGAATTTACCCCCAGTTAGCATGTTAAACGCCCCCTTCCCCCAGCTAACATGTTAGACGAGTCCCTGCTGCACGTCGTTACCGATAGCCCTCTCAGATCACTGCATCGGTCGCGACAGACATGCGACTCGCTCTTCGTCAGAGTGTAATTCAAACCCCGCTAGAACCCATCAGGCATCAGGGCTGCGTGCCATTCGTGTTCCAACTGCACTTCGCAGTCGCGTCGCAGATTCGTCCGAGCCACGGCTGGCCCGCGTCAAACTCGTTCGTCGGCTGTGTCAGAGATGCATTCAAATTCGCGTCGGCTGTGTTCAGAGAATGCGTCGTTTTTCGTCGCAGCACCCGGTGATTATCTCGACAGGCCCTGCGGTTCGCACACCGCCAGCTGCGCTTTGACGAGCCGCACATTGTCTCTGTCCGTATAAGGCGGCTGCGGTTTCTGAAGTCGGCACCATTCGCTGGAGTTTGCAAGATGGCGCTCCTTCAGCTGAGCTCTCTGGCGGTGACTGCAGCTTTGATTAGTTTTGGGTTTGCGTTGCCACCAGCCAAGCCGAGTACTCGAGGAGGTCTGCTGGAAACGCATGACGCTGAAACGGGAGCAGGAGCTGAGATCCGAACGTTGACGAGAGATGATGAAATGTTGATGATTCACGCTCTGAAACCGAGTATGAATAGTGCCGAAAACCTGGAGTCGAAAGAAGATGGGATGGACACCAGAGATGAAAAACCAAAAGGAGGAGCAGAGTTGAACGGAAGGTACGAAAGCCATGAACAGAAGAGGCCGCTATATGACCATGGCTATATAGCTATAACTGAGAACCAGGAGGTTCGCCGCTTCGCAGATACAGAAGAGGTCAAGTCCCGTAAGAAACTCATCTTCACAGGCTCCAGCCGACTCCTCAAGAACCCTCTCCGGGCGGTGGAGCCGACATGCAGCCCCGAACCAAACCCGAACCGCACTCTGAACCACAGCAATTCCGTACCGCTGCTGACACCCTGACGCCCAGAATGGACTACTCCCTCCCCATCGGCAAACTCCCACTGAAGTCAGACAACTACCCGGACGGCTACGCCTTGAACAAGGTCTCATCTTGGACTCTGACGCCGAAGGGGAGCGGCACGGCCAGCATCACCATCACCTGTCCCGACTTCCTCCTGGAGGCATCTGAGAACTGCACGTACGATTACCTCTCCATCAACGGCAGGAAGTACTGCGGCTCGGACGCTCCTCCGAGCATCACCGCCAACTCGTTGAAGATCGAGTTCTGTAGTGACACGACAGTGACCGCGCGCGGCTTCAGCTGCGAGGTCGAGGTGCATGACGGCTGCTGTGGCCGCAGCGGCCGAGGTGGTCGCATCGTCGGCGGAGCGGAGGTGTCCCCATCGCACTCACTTCCCTGGCAAGTAGGACTGATGTTAACTAACTCCCAGAACGGAGGCTTCGTCTTCTGCGGCGGATCGGTGCTCAACTCGCGGTTCGTCATCACGGCCGCTCACTGCACGGACGGTCAGAGCGCGGCCAAAATCTTGGTGGCCGTCGGCCTCCACAACCGCAAGCTCTACAAGGACACGGCCGGCTCGCGAATCGTCAAAGTCAAAGCCATCCACCAGCACGCCTCCTACACCAGCCAGACGATGGACCGGGACATCTCCGTGCTGGAACTCGACGACAGAGATCGTGCTCAGAACGACGTCTGGATCCGTCCAGCCTGCTGACGCGCGCGGGCGGGCGACGCCTTTAGCGACGTCAGACGCCCTTGTCTCCGAGCTAGATGGGGAACGTCTGAAGTCTGGAGGGGAGTTCGCCCTGACGTCTGCGCAGGTGTCAGACGGTCCATACGCGATGACGATGAACGGAACGCAGTGCAATAAGGCGCGTTACGGCGGGCTAGTTGGTCCAACCAAATGTAAACATGTCTCTGCTGCTGCAGCTGCGCGGCAAGACTCGTGCCGGGGACTGACCTGGCGGGAACCGCTAGGCGCAGGAAGAGGCGGCAGAGTTCACACAGATCGGCGTGGTCTCCTTCGGCGTCGGCTGTGCGAACGCCAGCTACCCAGGAGTGTACGTCAGGATGACGAAGCTGCTGAACTGGATTGACTTGAAGTCATTGGACGGCCAGGTCTGCTAAGAGGCCAGCTGCGCAGTCAGAACGAACATAGAGTCTGGGCTGGATACTGGGATTAAGCCAAATCCCAAAAGTTGGACCACATACCAAACGAAAACTTATCATATTTCGTTCGCTTGTGGGTACAGCCTTTTCAAATACCTAATTTCCATGGTAATGGTTGGTAAAACAAAATCATTCATAATTGTCAATTGTCAATTTTTGACCAATTCTAGTCGTTTTTGGAGTCATGACCAGATGGCCCCAGGATTCTCTCGTAAATGAGGGACCGATGAAGTTACCCACGGATGAGGGATGGAGGAAATTGGGGACCCGAGGGTGCTAAATTTTGGCATGTCAGAGATAGTAATACAACATATTACAACATTCATTAAGTTGATGAAATCAAAATTAGATTCAATTTAGAAGGTAAATTCCAACGATTTAGTTGTTAGGAGCCAGTTTTTGTTGCTGCATTTTATTTACACATAAAAGATTCGTAGACCAGAAAAAAGAGTGAGGATATTGCGATTAGACCATTCAAGTAACAACCAACCATTTCCAACGGACTGCCCTGGAGACTTTGCTGATGAACCGGATAATAGAACTGCTCAGAGGGCCAGCTCACGGACTGCGAACTGAACTGCTGAACTGCGAACTGAATCTTTGACCAGAAACGAACCATGATGACCTCCGACCTCAGATATGACCTCTGCCAATGTTGACCCGACCAGGATGGCGGATGGACCTGCTTGGAATGAGATATCCCCGGCAGACGTTTTTGAGTAATATATGCTGGTTGCAACCTTTTTCTTGCTGCCGATTCAGTATGTCTTCACCTGCATTCCTGTTGACAAACAGCATGGCGAAACAGGGACAAAATGTGGATGTTTTTGTGCAATGTTAACAACGATTTCGCATCGAGTGATAAGCTGTGAATATATTGTTTAAAGCATGAGTTGTGGTTTATCTTCACCACCTTACTTGCGACCGCTCGTTGTTGCGACATCTCCTTGAAAGGACCCTAAAATGAGCTTTGGTTTAGGGTAGGCATGCAGGTCAGGGCTGGTAAAAAGTGTGCACATGATACATAAAATGGGCGCCAGAAAATACCGTTTCAAGTTTGCTCCGGGGCCAAAAATGACATTCTGCGCATAATATTTTTTTAGACCCTGAACAGGTCGTTGGGGCCCCTGGCTAGACCAAAAGGGCCCCCTGGGCAAGAAAGAATGGGTCTTAACATGCCAAACAGTCCCCTAGCAAGCACAGAGGGGCCACTCAGGTAACGAGGTCACTTTGTTTCGGCCAGATTTGGTCCGGCGCCACCGAAACCATTCTTACCAGCCCTGGATTGGCATTAGCAGCCTCGACTCAAACCTCAACCTCGCAAAATCGACTTGGTCACGTCCAGAATAGCAATCAGAAAACCTCAAAATTAGACAATGATGAATGCAAATACAAAGACATGTTCCTAGACCAGTTTTGGCTTCTGAATACAAAAAAAAGTTCGTACTGGTCAACAAAGGTCCAAAAGTCAATACAAATGGCATCATATTTTTTACACTTCAGAAGCCATCCTTCAGTCAAAAATAGTGATATTGCTTTGAAATTTTGTTTTGATATTGTTTTTAATCAGTTTTCTCACATATATTCCGGTCTGAAAATTATCTTCGACAACTTTAATTTTTGGGTGTTTTTCAATTTATTTTTTCTTTTCTTTTTAGGTTAAACCCAGCATTTTGAAGTCCTGAAACTGCCATATTAACTCGCGCATTACCGGGTATATTCTTTTAACGCGACCTACTGGGGGGGGGGCTATTTTTAGCCCCCTCTCTTATCTCCGAAAGTACTAGACCGATCTTAAAAATTTAAACGGCATTCGATAGCCCTACCAAATTTGTCGAGGAAAACCTAATATTGTTATCCTCAGAGTCACTGATGACGTCACAGGTCACGTCAAAGAAAATATATTTGCCCGTGCCATCAAAGTCCGGTGGTCGGCATTGTCGCGCAAAAATGCGATATTAAACGCATAATAAGTTGGCAAATTGGTATGATTCGTGCATCTTGCACTTCTAATTACTACTCTAAGCTCATTTTGATCTTGGGTCAGGTCAAGGTCATCCGAGGTCAAGAGGTAAAATTGAATATTACGGTCATTAGGAGTTTTAACACACGTTTACGGGTTGGTTCATCGATTAGAACGCGAAAAATGACCTTAGAACATGTTTTTTCCAATACGAATTGAAAAAAAAAACGGAAATGCAATTTTTATTTAATGAAATACCTACAGTAAAGGTGGTTTTACTTTGTCTTTGAAGGGTTGTCACTCAGTCATTTTTGAAGATATTGACTTAAAAATTGCTTCAAACATTCATTGAAATAATGTCAATTACATATATTTCGGTTTTTTAAAATTCGAATATTACAAAAAAAATGTCTTTAAATTTCTCAAAAAAATTAAATCAGCCAATTTCCAAAATCCGAGATACCAGTTTGATAGACCAACTAATTACCTGTCGTTCGGTGTATCATAATTTAGTTTATCTTCAAAACTGTACTTTTGACAGCGTTTCCCGTAAACCCTCATTTTTTCAACAAAAACGCAGAACATGACGTCACTCTGACGTCATTTTCGGTTAACCTATCTGAGCCTTATCTTTTTCCATCGGGCAGAATATGTCAAATTGATTAGGAACAAGGTACTGGAGGTTTGGTGACGACCCCTATGTTGGCTTAGGAGATATTGCAGAATAACGGGAGGGGGGCTATAAATAGCCCCCCCCCAGTTATTCGTATAACGTAGCCAGTATAACGTATTTTCTGTTTTCCGTTTGCAATTTCCTGCAAAAACTCAATTTTCTATGTCTTTTCAAACATTTATATTTTTACGAACATGACGTCAACAAAACGTCATTTTCTCCAACATTTCTTGACAAATTTCGACAAAAAATAAACAGGATATGTATAATGGAGCTTAGTGCTTGTGCGAGGAACATAGTTGTCAAAATTAACAGACGAAATACCATGACCTTTTCCTCGAAGATATGCAAAAATCAAAATGTTATCCAAAATTAAGTTATTATTTCGTAATATTTCGGCCACAGACCTCCACAGACGGCCACAGACCTTATTTCGGAGCCGGCCTCCACGCGCGCGGGACGCGTCGACGCCGGGCCATCGGCTCTGGTAGCGCCGACACCTGGAGCTGCCGGAGACGCGGGAACATCGGCAGGGACACCCCGCAATGAAACGTCGGAGGACCGTGGGCCGACGACCTCGGCGGCTGCGACCGGGGTAGCAGACATCGACACTGGAGGGGCGTCGGAGGCGTCGGAGGCGACGACTACAGCTCAGCGGGCTTCTACACAATCGGGTTTGTCATTTAGGTGTGCCGATACTGATAAAAAATTCCCACCTCCCAGTCATGTTAACGTAGAATTGAGATTGAAAAAGTTGAAGGAAGGGATCGTCAAAACGTATAAAAATCATAATGTGGTAAATAACAATGCATCGGACAATGAACGTAAATTTCTCAGGACATTAAAGGAAAACGATGACGTAGTTATAAAACAGAGTGACAAATGTAAGGGGTTTGTTATCATGGACAAAGGTACGTATTTAGACAAAGCTCGGGACATTTTAGGAGATCCCAGGAACTACGAAACACTAGACAAGAATCCCGTTCCGAAAGTCGAAGCTAAAACTAAGCGCATATTTAAATCGGTGTCTAAAGACAAGTTGCCAGAAAAGACCATTAGGGAGCTAACTCCAAACCTAAGCCGCACACCAGTTTTTTACGGTCTGCCTAAGGACCATAAGCCTTCAGTTCCTCTTAGGCCAGTGATCTCGGGATGTAATGGAGCAACCAAAAAGACGTCGTGCCTCCTGAAGCGCATTTTAAAACAGCTTTTGAAATTTGTACCAACCCACTTGTGGAACACTCAGGACTTTTTTGAACAGAATTCACTCTCATACTGAAAGGCATGGTATCCCCGAAGGAGCGATCTTTTCTAGCATAGACGTGGTAAATCTGTATGGGAGTATCCCGGTAGCGGAGGCGATAGAAGCGGTGATTGAAAAACTGAGAACTCATCTCCAGGAAGTAGACACATTCGGACTAACCACCACGTGACAGTGAGAGTTCTCTGGACCACTGTCTGAATCGACAAATTTTTAGCTTCAATGACCAGCACTATCGCCAGAAAATTTAGGATCGCCATGGGCAACCCTGCGCACCACCAATAGCCATACTCTTTTTAGACAGATTTGAACGGCAGACTTTGGTGAATATGTCGCAGAAACCAAAATCCTTAGTGAGATACATCGACGACTACGCAGGCCTTTGGACACATGGTGAGCAATCTGGTGCAAATCTGGCAAAGCAATCTGGTGAGCAAACATACATAGCATGATATTATGGGTAGACTATAATCACAAGCACACCTACCAATACAATATACAATAACAAAACGTAGTACTATAAACAAACAACAAGACAGCATGGCTGATAGTATTTTGCACCTGTTGCTCATTCATATAAATTGTATACAAACACGGCGCACATACTACATAGAGAAGAAGATATAGTACTGTAGTGTCGCCACGTCAGCTTCAGCCCACCGTCCAGCCACGTCAGCCTCAGCCCGCCGTCCAGCCAGCCAAAGTCAGAAGTTCACTCGTTACTTTCATTTAACTTAACCAACAAGGTGTTTTTAAACCCAAAGGGAAAACCAATTTTGGGGGGGGGGGCAAAACAACTCGCTTGCGGGGCGGTCCCCGGCCAGCGACTGCCCCGGTCCGGTCACCACCCTGGGCCTCCGCCGGCTGTTCGCCACGGCCGCTTCGGATCCGCGCCCTGGCGCGCCGCTTGCCGCGAACACGGCCGGCGGGCCCGCTGCTCCGCAGAGCACGACCGGCGCGGCAGGGCAACCCGTCTTGGCACGAGACGGGAGACACGTGAGCGTGTCTAGACACTACAAGTACTATCTTTTTTTGTCACGTGACACTTTGTGAATATTTTGTAAGTTTTTTGCTTACTCAATACATGTCACACTAAATACCAATAATTTCATCCTCTTTATGCTTCTTGTAACGCTTTTCTGACCATGGTGTTTCCTTTTTGTGTGTTTCTTTTTCATTTTGTCAATTGTTCAAGTTGGATCACATGGTCATTGATGACCTGTCCTTCATTATTCTTCAATCATTTAAAATAGTAAAATGGGTTATAAATATAGTCTCTGAGCTTCCTGAATGGAATACCATTTTTGAGACAAACACGTGAGTTTCTGTGTGATTTCAGTGAATAANTCAGTGAATAACACATCAGGTGAGTCGCATGAGTATACAGTTAGAATGAAATAAATTATTTAACCCCTTTCCCGATGGATCTGATCACTTGTCACTCACATACTTGCAATTTGAAACTGAGAACAAATGTAAATTTTATCACCATCTAGTCTATCAAAAACATAGATTCCTTAAAATGAACCTTGCCCAATTAAATGTATTACATTTGAATATAAGATCGCATTGTTAACAAAGCTGACAATTACAAGCATTCATCCACAAAATATCAATTGGCCATGTCATCTGTATATCAGAAACATGGTTATCAAAAGAAAAACTATGAATCATATTATGGTTATACACATGTAACAACTTTTTCCAATCAAGAATTGATAAGTTAGGGGGTGGATCTGCAATCTACGTCAATAATGCTTTATGTACACAATTGTTGAAAAATCCTTTATTTTCAACAGCTGAGGTTGTTTGTGTTGAAACTGAAATGAAACTAACAAAAGGTAATAATATGATCAAATATACAAGTTCTCCCAACACAGATATGGTCAAATTCTTGAGGAACTTGGAAGAATGCCTCATTTGGCTTGGGAACAAAAAGAAAAAAAAACAAAAGGGGGGGAAAAAAAAAAAAAAACCCCCAAACCATTGTTACATGGTGATTTCAATTTGACCTATTTTCGCATTAGCAAAGTATAAATATAACTAACATTTTTTTTACTCTGATGTGCTCATATGGATTTTTCCCTTCAAAATTTCAAAAAACCACCAGACATCTGATAACCTCATCATTGATTGGACAATATATTTATAACAATTTTAACCTGATTGATTCTTCTGGAATAATCATAGATGACTTATATGATCATTTTCCAATATTTGCATTAAAAATCTGTCAGCCAATCAGAAGATGACCATAAAACATGAAAACAAAAACAAAATTTGACTATCGAAGGATAGAGAATTCAAACATTCTTGCAACACAGACTAGCTCCCAACCTTGAAGAAAGCAGACTCGGAACTCATTGCTACTGCGCATCATTGAGGCATATCAAGAGGGGCATAAACTTACTTTTCTTTTACAAAACAAAGAAATAGAAAAAACATACCCCAGAAAACCAGGATTACCGTCGGCTGTATTATGCATCGAAATTAATACGAAAAAATGATCTTTTTTATAAAAAACTTAAACATCCGTCTGCGGAGAAAACTACCAATTTTCAGAAATATCGAGTTTTCTAAAAAATGTACGAGAAATGCCAAAAACTTTATTATGAAAATAGGTTTTAGAAAAACCGAAAATGACTCAAAAGAAAACATGGAAACATTATTTCTAATGATGGGAAGGAATACCGACTCCAAAAAAAATTCGCCCCAACAAATAAGAAATGGAAAGATGAAGATTGTTGTAGAATGGAAAAAACAAAGCTGAATACTTAATGAATATTTCTCAGAAAATCGGTACCAAATTAAAGAAATGAACATAATTCCCACAAACTTTGATCCAATTAGAAACTGATAGAATCTGTTGACAATGAAATGAAATAATAGGTCCTACAAACAGAAGATGAAATTAAACAATAATTATTTGATAATTTGAAATGATGTAGGAGGCTGGACTCGATCGGATTGATTCTAAAATTATTTAAATATTCATATGAAATGCATTTAAGGGAGATTCTCTTACCATTTCTCAACAGATGTCTGTCAGAAGGAGTCTTTCAAAAGCATGAAATAGCTGATATTAACCTATTTATAAAAATGGCCGACGCCAAGAACCAAATAATTATAGGCCCAATTAGCCATGTTGCCATATATTTCCAAAATATTAGAGAAAATTATATCCAATAGACTGACCACTCATCCTCAAATGCAAATTTTAATTCTGAATGAATTATCAATTTGGATTTCGCAAAGGACGAAGCACATACATGCCACTTATCCCTACTTCAAGATATCCATTACCAAATCCTTTGAAAATTCTGAACAATCCTTGGAATTCTTTTTTAAGAATTTACGTAGGCCTTCGATAACTGTAGATATTGATAATTGCTTAAAAAAAATTAAACACAAATATGGTAACAAGAATAAATCATTTGAACATCATCCATCATACTTAAGTGGTCGAACACAATTGTGTTTAAATTGAATGAAAATATGTTTTCACAACATACGTCATGTACGGATAGGAGTCCCCAAGGATCCATCTTAAGGACCAAGTATTATTTTCTCTTTATATAAATGATTTTGCCAAAAATCAGCTCTTAAAATGACATTCTTTTGTATGCAGATGAATACTGCTATAATATTGAAAGAAAACAACTCCCCAAGAATAAAAAGGTATAGATGAAAATTTTTGCCACTACTATCGCGGTGGCCTCTCGGCCAACTGCCCTTTCATTAAACATGTCCAAAACATCTCTCAATATTATTCTAATCATAATACTAAAACGCCTATTCGTGTCCAATATTTAATGGTACGGACATCAAATGGAAAAAGAGGAAATTACCTCTACTTAGGTATTACAATAGACAAATCCCTCAAATTCTTCATCACATATAAAAAAATATGCTCGCACTATCAGCCGAAACATAAGGTGTAATAAAGCCGGATTAGATATTAATTAGTAAAAAAACAAACATATATGTTATATCAATTCCATGATCTTGCCTTACTTAAACTATTGTTTGGTCCTTCTCTGGGGCATAATTACGCATCACAAATTGAATCGCCTTGTAGTACTCCAAGAGAGAGCGGTTCGACTCATTTTAAATGGAAAAAAAAAAAAGGGGTGTAATCCACCTACCAGCTCTGGGCAAATCTTCCAAGAATTTAAAATTTGCAAATAAATGAAAATTGCCAAACAATTCAAATGATTCTAGTTATGGCATAAGTTTTTGATTGATGAACTACCCAGAAACATTGAACAACATTAATACAATAAAGAGACATAATCAGAAATCGAAGAGTGAAAAAGGCCAACCTAAAGAGCCCATTCTCGAGCCACCGAAATTATCGTCTTTTTTTATTTACAACGTTAAAAGGACCGAAACTCTGGAATTCAATATGTGCGCCCATTTTCGAACATTGAATGAGGTGTCAAGGTCTAAAACTACAAATTAAAAAAACATATTTAACAGCAAAAAATATTTGGTGATTGAAATTGTAGCATACAACTCAACAACTATTCCAATTAAAACCAAACAAAAATGTAATTTAACCGTAGTATAGCTCTGCCCTTATGTAACATCCCTTACTATACTTCCCCGCCCAACGCTTTTGTGGTGCCTGGGCTGTCCTCCGACAACCGGTCTCTGACTGTGATGGTTGACTACCCAGGCACCGAAACATGGCAATAACAAACACCCACTTTTGGCAACCTTTTGGCTCAATAGGCTTTCAGAATCAATTACATATTGCCACTAACATGCTTGACTAACATAACCTAACGCTCAAGGAAACTATCTTTAATATTATGTTTTGTTTTCTCTTCCTGAGTGAGTGGCGCGACTTAATATTTTTTATATCTTTGTGGTGGTTAACGTAAGGTGGCGGTTGTCGCGTTGGATAGTGGGAGGGTCACTCGTGTCAAGGCCTTTAATAAAAAAAAAAAAAAAGAAAGGTAAAAAAATGATGGGCAGTACCAAAGCTTCGCACTGTTCCCTAATCTTGCTCGTCTTCAGGTACTTCTTCAGCGTAGCCTTTGCTGATCATTTCGCTCATAAACCCCCTATAGTCTTCAGCAAACTTCACATCTCTTTTCATTCTTGATCGGAGACTTTCCAGTCGGGTTTTGGCCATTCTCAGGTTGCTTGGCATCTTCTCATCGGGCTTCTTTATGGGCAGGGCGGCAGTGTAGTGGCCCTTCTGCTTCTCCATAGACGACTCTACCATCTGGATCCATTCTTTGTCTTCAACTGATTGCCCTCTCTTTGTGGAATGGAGATTCTCTTCATACTCGTGATTGTACATTTTGCGCACCATGTCTTCGATGGACGCTCCCTCGTCTTTCACCGTCGTTCTACATACTGTAGTTTGTGACCCGGATGAGGTTGAGTTCAGACCGCTGACCACCCAGCCGAATCTCGTCAGCACTGCAAACGGACTCCCATCCACACTGGGAATCACCCTTCTCGGTTCCATGGCCAGAAACGCATTCGCCCCCAAGAGCAAACCGACTTCACTTATCTCTGCCAATGCTATTTCTACATCTTTGAGGTGATCCCATCTTCTCACATCTTCTTGCTTGGGAAAGTCGCTAGGATCGGCTGGTATTTTGTCCATACCGTACAGCATTGGTAGCTGCATCTCATTGTCTCCGTACACATCAGTGATGTGTAGCCCCGATGCCACTCGAGTCGGGATACTCACGCCTCTCTCCACAGTAGTAATGGTCAGACGTCTGCTTGGCGCGTTCTGCATGCCGATCTGGCTCATCAATCTGTTCGTAGCGAATGAATGCGTAGATCCGCTATCAAGGAATGCGAAAGTTTTCACCTTTTTGTCGCCATTGCATAAGACTACCGGAACCAGGGGCAAAGCATGTCGACCTGATTTTTCCTCTCCGGCAGTTCCACATACAGTCGCGCCGGACGCGACGTTCGTCTGCTGTGACTGTGGACGTGATGTCGGTTGCATCTGCTCCCTTGACCGCTCTGCTTCGTGCTGAACATGTTCACGTGTCGTGGACTCTGGGTTTCTTCACGTGGTCTCTCTAAGTGCATCGCGGTGGGATGGCGTCTCTCGCAGATCCTGCACGTGGCTCGCCTTCTGCAATCGCCGCTTCTGTGTCCTATCTTGGAGCAACGAGAAGCCATAAAGACTTACGCATAACAAACGTCTTCTTGGTCAGTGGAAGCTCTTAACGATCAAATCAGCTGTGGAGTGCCCCTGTGCGCTGCAAAAAATCGGTTTTGTTTGATGCTGTGCTTGTGTAGCTGCGACAAGAGGCCTGGGGATTCTGGCATTGCTGCTGGTGGCCCTGTCTTGCCTGACAGGTGGCGCTGTGATGCTGTCGCGGCTGTACATGAGGCGACCGTAGGTGGGATTAGATGCAATCCTAGCCTCATCTTCAACGAATTTCACGACATCCTCGAACTTCACAGCGCGCCCCTGTCTCTCTTCGATCACGTCAGCATGCCGCCTCCAGCTATTCAGCATCGCTTCAGGCAACTTGCTAGTTACAGCTCGCATTGTTCTGGGGTCCCCCATCATGTGTGCGAAGGTGCCCAGCGCGTTCTTGCAGCTAAGCAACAGCAGCGCAAACCGATCGAGCGCTTCAACGTCATTCGCTTTAATCGTGTTGCACGAGTTAATGCGGTCCATGAACGCAGATGCGATAGTGCTGGGCTGACCACATCTCTTATTCAGCATGCTTATAGCCTGCTGGTAGCCGTTCTCGAGATATATGCAACTCGTCACGATTGCATGCGGCTTACTACTCGGCACCATATTCTGTTCGAGATAATACAGTTTCTCTTGTTCGCTATCTAATTTTGAGGCTATCTTAAGCTCAAAACTTCTGATGAACTGGGCGAAATCTGTGACAGCTCCTCCGATTTTCTTCATCTCGATGGACGGTAAACGCATTAGTGCGGCAGTTCTCTCGCGCTCCTGGGCTAGCCGTCTCTCCTCCGGCACAGGAATATGTAATATTTCGCCTGCATGTGCGAAACTCGAATTGTCAGCTGCCACAGAGGGACGACAGGATGGATCAACCAGAACAGGTGCACCCTGGCTGCGATTCTCCCTGTCATGATACTCAGTGACGAGCACGGAGCGGGAGGGACCAGACACCAGAAATTGGCGAAGGCAATGTGACTGTGATTAAGCAGAACCTGAGCGTACTGCTCGTTAAAGCCTTTATTGCTTCCTCTCTGGCGACACTCCGCATCTCTCTTGCCAAGTTGAGCAATTCCCTCCTACGCTTCAGCTCAGACAATCTTCTCTCCAGTTCCTGCTCTCTTTTAATGCACTTAAACGTGCAAGACAATCCAGCTCTGCGCCGGCCTAAAATCAGCCTGTTTTAGAATCAGCGATCTGACGTAGAATACTCTTGTGCCTGTCTTCGATACAACTATCGCTTTGGCTCATGCTGTCAGCTCATCTCTAACTGCTTCTACCAGTCTAAGCCTAAGCTTTTCTTTGTTCCTTTGCATGACAAGCCTCGACCTTTATTCTTGGCTTCAGGTCAGCGACCTTCATATCGGAAAACATTGTGCAGCTAAGCGTGCGACATGTAACACGATACGAATAATAACACGACAAAGTACACTGGTTTCGACTTTACCTTATGGTAGCGCCGATCATTCTAATATTAATCAAAACAGATGCTTCTTCGTGTTTCATAATGTCTTCAATCGTGTTCGATCCGTTCTTGCACACATTTCTCGTAGTTATCTTATGATTAGCCGATTCTTCTTGTTGTTCATATCTCGGTGGTTCATACCTCCTGATAAAATCATTTGTAACTATTCAGGCCTTAGATACAACTTCGTAACTTTTAAGTTCGTAAACATGATTTCGTTTGTAAATTTTAGGATTATTTTTACTTTTGTCTATTTTTATCACGGAGGCTTCTGAAGTTGCATTTTTAATCGCAGATAAGAAGGACGTCTTCTACGGGATTTATTGATGAGCACTTATATATCATTCATCTATTCCATAACATCTTCGATTTCACTCACAATAACACAACCAATAACACACCCAATAACACCCCGTTACGAAGTTTTGCATCCTCCCAAAACTATAACATTCTCACCGCTCGCATCAAGTCATTCATTCATGTCAAANGCGACGTTTCAATGGAAGTGTGTAAGCCGGTGCAACCAAAACATCGGGAAACAACGCCATTTGTGATAAATCGGTATACATTTTGAAGAGTGGGGTTATATAATACCGCATGAGGTCGGTGTAAATAAATTGTCAAGACCGAGGTGCTTTCTTGATTTTTGATCGAGGCCGAAGGCCGAGGTCAAAAATCAATAAAGCACAGAGGTCTGACAATTTATGCCGGCCGAGTTTGGGGTATGATTTTCTTACCAATTGCGCAGTAAGTCCATTCAATATTTTTGTATATATTTTTTATCATGTTTTAATCATGACTAGGTCCTTACAGAGAAAAATATTTTTTTTTAGTTAAAACTTTGACTTCGATAAATTGAAGAAGCTTGGAAGCGAAGTCGACAAAAGCCTTCAGAATTCCAGTCAGGAATTTTATCACACAAACTGTTTTCACGCGCTGTCTGAGTAGCACAAATTTGAACCATAGGGCTATTTTCCGTTTGTACCAATGTTGTAGGCCACACTCTCCGGCCAATGTATTTTGATATCCCCGGCATATGGTAAATGACCACATGTGCATGGATCTGAAGTAGGATCTATGAGGGCCAGAGGATCTCTCGATAAAACGCAATATTGGATCTTTAGATCCCACTGGATCGCCCCCCATGACAAATTACAACATTGGATCTTGGATCCCACGTGGGATCTTTCGATTAAATTTTTCTAGCACCGAAAACATCCCTCCAAACACTATTTTTGATTTGGATCCACAGGATCACACTATAAAGTCATTGAAAATGGATCTATGATCCCAACGGATCTTCGATCCAACAGGATCCGACATGCATATTATGCCTAATTACGAGCGAGCGCAAGCGCGGAGCGAGTCCTCAATTTAAAGGGAGTGTGCTACTTCTTTTGAAATGTCAGGAATAATTTTTATTACGGTAAGAAGCTACTGTTTTGATTATTGGTTGTAAATTCACGTCTGGAGCCCCTTTTAGTTGAATTTTTCTTATTTTCTGTTTTGGCAATTTGTTTTGTTTCAAAAAAACTCAAAAACGATCGTCACTATAAAAGAGTAGGCGAAAATGTTACCTATACTGGCGCACTGCCAGAGCTACCGATATATGCTAGCGTGTAATTTTAAGAGCATGCTTCTAGTGCGAAAGCCTCTCTGGCGACTTTTGATAATTACTATTCTGCCAGAATGTGAATTGGCGACTTTGGAATATTCTGCAACTAAAGTGATTCTGGGTAAATGAAAGTACATGCTAAATTCAGAAAAATATGTTCACAGACTAGTGTCAACACTCCACATGACCAATGTGAAGTAGGCACACTCCCTAATATCGGATTTTTCTCACATATAAGCGGCCGACGCCGGCCGGGCCAGACCACGACGAGAACTGGTCAGAAGCTTATATCTTTTGAACCCGCATCCGCATTGACACGTCTCGCCATATGATAGGCCGCCATGCAATGAATTAATGATTTTGACATGTTTTCTCATGTGATGGGTCCAGGCACGCGCGCGTGACACGTTGCCGGGTCAGGGGTGTCAGAAAGTATTATCCTGCTGTAGCTGAGAAACGGCTGGACCTATAAAGCTAAAATTTTGGTGTGAGGCTGGAGACCACAGCCACTGGCAATGTTTTGCACAGGTAAAACTCTGGGTCACACTGCAACGTGCGCACGTGCACCCCTGTTCCGTCCACAAAAATTACACAAAACATCGTTCCAATACCGGACCTATATCTTCGCAACCAACGTCGCAAAGACAACGGTCAAACACAGATGCGTAGAGAAACGATCTGCCCGCGTTGCCACTTTTTAGTGTCGTCAGCAGCGCGTGGACGTGCAAAGTTATGGCTATACAAGCGCAAATTCATAGTTTTATGACGTCCTTCACCCAATTTAAATCAGGTGCTCCCCGCCCTATGGGACGTGAAGCGATGGAAACCAACACCAATCTGTTAACCAATGGTACGTCTCTAAACGAGGGATGGCATTCAAATTTAGGTTTGCATGCAGTATTTCACTGTTAAATCTGTCCTGTAAAAATTTTTATTACGATTTGATATTTTCCTTAACTACACCCGCCCGTAGCTTCAAAACCAAAAGGGTGCAGACGATAAAAACTGATGCGGCTGTAAGCGCAATCAATACAATCTAATACCACCAAAATGACATTTTTGCCTACAAACATGAGCTTATAATTTGCAAGTGTAAATAAACGCTGCAAAAACCTATTTGTTGCAAAGTATCGATTTTAAGTTCGGATCGATTTGAACGGCAAAAACAGAGACATAGCGAAATAATTCAAAATGCATGCTGGCACAAGACAAACTCCGTTGGACGGTGATAAATTGACGCGGATTTATTCGGAACTCGCTCGTCCTTCGCCGCTTTAAAGGGATTATACGAGTATCCGTCCTGAAAGGAAATGCACTCTTTTGCAGTTGTAAATGATGCTTAAACACGTTTTAAGACTATGAGAGTGACCTCGTTCGAATTTAATCCATTATTTCAGCATTAAATCAGCGTTTAAACTTTACATTTTCAAGACTTGTATCTGATAACGAGTACTTGATCGGATTACTGTCCCACCACTTTATAATATCTCTATCCTTGGGCGGCCATAGCCGGGCGTAAGTAGGGCGTAAGTAGAGACGGCTGTCTATACCTCCAGCAAGTACTGCAAAAAGGTACGCGTGCATCACCGAACACATTTGAAACGTCCCTACGTAAAGAAGATGTATTTTCAGAAAAAATGTGGTAACCGTGGGCTTCCTACCAACCTTTATAAGTACGTTTTACTAATGTAAATCAATTATTCTGGGAAAAACCCGTATAATCCCTTCAAAAGGCGTCCTTACTGGTTATTATTTTTATTCTTGATAAAAGTCGAACTAAAAGGCATGACCCCATGCTATGTTTGCATTAACAGCGATGCAAGGTACTGATCAGTTAACTTTAACAAATTGGTCCGAAAAATACACAAATGTAAGAATGGCGGATCTGGATCCAGTGGATCCCAATGCAAAAATGGTGCCTGCGATCTCGGATCCAGGCCTGATCCGTCGACAAATATTTAAGACGGAATCTATGTCACCAGTGGATCCAATCGCAAATTTGTGAAGGTGGGTCTATGATCCAGCGGATTCCGGGATCCAGATCCCACAGATCAGATCCCAAGATCCGTTTTTGGGATCCGAGCACATGTCTGGTAATGACCTCCTCTGAATACTGAAAAGGGGTAATTGCGTTTGGAGGGCTGGGAACCACTGGTTTAGTCGTAAGTAATGTTGACTTAAGTACCATTATTTTTGCAGTTCAGTACGATTAAGAACAAATATCCATGATTTTGTACGATCAATCGAGCAACAAAGATATTAAAAAGTATCATATAATAAATCAAAACAAATGCGATACATTATACGAATACCTACATCAATTACAAACTCACGTAAATCGGAAATGCTTGAGGTTATAGGAAATATTATAAAACATCAAATAATAAAACGTAAAAAAGCACGAGGTCACCAACGAAACATTATTTCCTGTCTAGAGAACAGGAATTTCGGCGCCGTCTGCTTTGGCTGATCTCCCATGACCGGATTAGTAAGTACTAAGTACACGATCGCACCAGCGCTCATGCTAAACAGCTTACCGTGATAAGATATCTGCATAGCTCTAACAATACACACTGACAAACCAGCCAGAGTGGGACGTCTATGAACATGTTAAACCCGGCTGGTGACCTGGCTCGGATTTGGAAAGACATAGTAAGTCGTTAGGTATGCCGATATGCATCAAACCACTGGAAAGAACCGTGCTGGGAGGCACCCATCGAACAGATATTGAATTAATTATGTCAAGGATGGAGCTGGGCGGTGGAGATAAAGATTAGGATGATCTCATACCGATTAGGATGATCTCATACCGATTGCTATCATTTTGGTCAAATTTTCGTCCGATAATTACCCAAAAGAAAGCGTCAATTCGTGGTCAGAAAAATAGAGGTGAACAGACAAAATAACCTTATTTCCATTTGTACGGAGAATTTGCATAATGTACGTTGCACATTGTAAAGCATGCTGTACGACTAGATATCGTACTTCTAAAACATGTATGTCCGGTTTGTCTGTAGTTAAACAATTAACAAGAATCAGGTTTTAAGCGTGAAAATGCATGAATTAGGTCCACGGGAAATGACTGTATGACAAATGGGGAGATGAATGCATCGAAATGATGAAAAGGTAGGCACGAAACTAGGTAGGCACGAAACTTAATAAATATAACTAACTATTTAAAGAATGTCGGTCTGTCTGTATATCTTTCTTTCTGTCTGTTAGTCATTTAATTATTTCCTTATACCTATTATTAGTACGAAAAGTTATGTAGTTTCGACACATTAGCATTGAATAGTATTTTAGAAATCATTTAGCAGATCGCATGACAACATGTGCATATATTAATCTGCTCCCTTAATTTCCTACAAAACATAAAACTGCCCTTACAAGTTAAGATAAAGTCTGTGTTAAGAAAAATAGCACACGACACAAATGTCACCGATGAGAGTCACCTATCTCTAAGTGAAACAAAGTGTCTAACTTCAACTTCAACGGATATGCTTTAGGCGATCCCCCTTTAGCCTCACAGCATATCTGTGAATTATTGTTCACTATATTTATTTTTACTTTATTCATCTTTACTGCTTCATGAACTTTTGTTCTATTTTAGTATCGTATTTTTGTGTTACAATATTTGTATAACCAACTGTGTGGCGTGTGTATGTGCATTGCCTGGTCGTGTCGTTCGCATGTTTTAATTACTCGACTTGAGCTGTAATTGGGTGAATGCCTGTTGCTCATTGTCATTAAATAAACAAATAAACAAAGTAGCGCTGGTGTGCGGCTGTGCGTATCGGTCGGGTGTATGACGGGTACATAACGATTATAGGTACGACGGGTGTGACACGGGTAGTACGGGTTATCATCCCTAATTGTTCATCACTTTCTTGCACCACCACTCAACCTGTAATTGTCCAGCGGAGCGGACGGGCTAGCACTAGTATTCAACTATAAGCGTTCCGTCTTACATCAGAAAATGTGAACACGGAATATGAATATACAAGCATGTCAACCCTGCACGGTAAAACAATAACTCGCGACGGTATCTACGTGAAAAGGTTCGCATAATTGAAATACAACTGAAAACTTCGACCCATATTCAGCCAGATCATGCAATGCCAAAGTTTAGAACAAGATCAAGCAAATATAGCTGCACGCAAGCTTCGGGGGCGCCTCTCCTGACTCCTGTGATAGCTGGCCGTCACTGGCTGGCTTTAGGTACTTATTATTGTGACAAAATAAGTGTATTAGTGACTTTGGTAATATTAAATGTAAGAAGCATTTGAAGCAGTATTTAACACGCACACGGACGGGGGTCTGCGTCTAACACCATCGGTTGATTTGTCCCCCCCCCATGATGATCTCAAAAATCACGTAACGTAGCGACAAGCGGAAAACGGCGTTAGATAGCTCGAGACAAGCTCTAACTAAAATGTATTCGTCTTGTTTTAGGTCCGGTCAATAAAGAGGTCACCAGGTCATCGAAGGTCAGATTTTCCGGTTTTAGGACTTAGCTCCAGACACCTAAAGTATCTCAGGAACAATGACAGCTAGAAACAAACGAGAAAAAAGAAAGAAAAGCTCTTGAAAATGCAATCGCCAACGTTTCCTTAGTCCTTAGATTTTAGATCGGGTCAACAGTTTAGGCTTCAGAGGGTTTAGGCTCCAAGGTTAAAAGGGCTGATTTGCATAGCTGTTTTTCACAAACAACATTTAACCAAATCAAGATAGGGCAACAATTTGGACGCCATCGTGCGTTTATTTCCTTGATGCGCTTTGCAACAACATATTAATGGTGACCTGGGTAGGTAACTTAAAATTTGACCTCAGGTCAAGATTATTTGGTGACCCAGGTAGGTCATGTAACAGATGGAGCGACAAGGTTCGATGAGGCAATCATGTCTGATGTTGGGAAATGTGGAGAGCAGAAAATATACACACATGTTGTCATGCGATCTGCAAAATGATTTATTAGATACTATTCAATGCTAATGTATCGAAACTTCATCACCTTACGTACTTAAAATACGTATAAGGAAAAGGTTGGATGATGAACAGACAGAATGACAGACAGACTTCCTTTAAATAGTACCTAAGTTAGATGATAGGGGCTTTAGGGCGCCGCAACAAAATAGTTATATGGCGCCCATATGACTAATAGATCAAACCTCCGACACTGGCAAAACTGTTAGCACGCGACAAGACATTCAGCGGCTAGCTTACCCATGAAGAACAATAGCTACTTCAACTACCTTAAAGAGTAGGGGGTATAGGGGGCGAGCAGCGAAATTCCCCGCGTGCGGGTGTCACCAAATTTCCCATGAACCGGTTAGCTGTTCGGTTAATTGTCCGAGCCTTGCGACGCTTTCAAGCCTGTGCGGCACGGATAGGATCGTTCTACAAACTCACGAATATTGAGCTGGCTCGGTGTGAAAGTCCGCCCTGAGGTGTTGCGCACTGTCGGGCCAGCCCCCGGACCCAGGGCGCGCTGAAAACACTGACCCTAGACAGTTACAGTGGGCCGGTCCGAATTACTACGCAAGTTTCCAGTCACGCCACGTGGGGCCTCGGACAAGAAAGGCGAGATCTGAAGGTCGTAAATAGCCGGCTACGTAGGGGAAAAATGCGTTTATTGCAAATCGGGATTAGCCATGTACGCCGTTACCAGCCCACGCTCTGCTGGCACAATGACATAGAGTGGGTGGTTCGAATGCTATCGGAATTCTGGATAAGCAGCGGAGCGCTGATCTCCGAGACGGTCGTGTGGCCGTTAGAAAACCAGTTAGAAATCGGAATTACCGCGTGAGTAATGTACAGGTGTGAAACGGGCGCATCCTGTCGCCGATCAACAACAAACTCTTCACCGTTTAACAGCAGCCGTTACCGGTTACGTAAGGAAATACTAATCGGGCGCGGTCGGTTCACACCTGTCTTGTTACTCACCGTGCTCGTTCCGGTTGTTCCGGTTTCCTATTTTTTAACTTCCTCTATAACTTCCTCTGGCGAGCATCTGGCGTAATACAAATTCATAAAATATGTTATCGCCAATGAGTCCTCATATTTTAGCTCAGGTCAATAGTTAAGGCTTCAGAGGTCATCAAAGGTCAAAAAGCATTTTTTAGCAACACTTTTTTCACAAAATAACTTTTACGTAATGAAGATGCGACAGTAACTTAACCCGGCATTGGCTGGGGTCTCAGCCGAACGCCATTGGCTGGGGGGGGGGGCGAAAAACGCCCACTCGTTATCTCCCGAACCAATAATCGGCAGCGAGGACGCGCAAGACGGCAATCGAAAGCTCTCAACGGAGATCACTCTTAGCGTAGCTCAAAAATTGTATAAATAAATGGACCATAAGTCAGGTCAGTCAGGTTAAAAGGTCAAAATGGTAGTATTTTAGTTATTTTGAGCCATACTTCCCATCCAAAGCGTAAATGAGACGAAAATTCGGCACAAAGTGCTCTAAAAATGCTATCGTGCACCTCTTCGTTTAGCAAAAACGAAATTGTAAGCAAAGTCAAGGTAAAGGTGAAGCTGGGCAGGTCAATCAGGTCACTAGTTATGCAAGAGATCATGCAAACCACTGTTTTATGGGGTTATCTTACAAAATAACTCGATTATAGCAGCCATTTTTCAGATCTGACCCGATATAAGGTCAAGGTCAGGTTCATAGAGGTCAAATTTAGAAATATCTAAATATAAATTAAAATTGCATTTATATAATCCAGTTTGTCTCAGCAACACATGTACCAATTTATTGTCTATGTATCTGGTCGATAAAGCCCCAAAAACGCTTACTTTCAAAAAGTGACGTTTCCATGTGGTTAATCATATTTGGAAGCAATCAGTGGATCACAAATGAGATATGGCTTTGAAATTCGGTTTGGGAATGTCATATATGGTCTCTGTACATATATTTTCAAAATGTGATATGTGGATATTTTTTTTTTGGAGGGGGTTCAAATTATAGTAAAAAGAATCGAGATACGACATTTTCTACTCCTTGCAATTGATCTTTGGACGTTTTTGAATTGCATTTTGCTTAAGGAATCGCTATTTACAGCCTGTTAGAGCTTAGCTGATATTTGCGCCAAAGTGGTGTATGTAGTGACGTCACTACATCGATATAACTAGAGACAAAAAAATCGGCGTTTTTTTTTTTTAATTTGCATTGAAGACGCCAAATTGATGTAGAATAAGGTACCTGAAGTTTGGCGTTTGATAGCGGCTGTTGTTTGTGACTATTGTGAAATCCCTGAGGGGGTGGCGTTTTTCGCCCCCCCCCCCCCGCCAATGGCGGGTTTAAGGTCATTGTGTTGGTCTCGTCAAGGCGCTTCAAATCATATTCATGGTGACCAAGGCCAAATCAGAAATTTGACGTCAGATCAAGGACAAGTGGTGACCCAATTAGGTCATTGTTGCATATTAAAATTCAAAATTTTAAAATTTCGAGATTGCCATCTGAAAGAAAAATCAATTATCTACCGATGAGTGTTTTCGCTGACACTTCCCTTCAACACACAACTCTCCACAAATGCTTAACCATGCAAAAGATTTTGTGTCAAAACGGCCGAACACGCCCCCCTAAAAACTGTCTTGGACCCCTCCAAATTATTTAATTGGGGAAAAAAGTACACCATTCGATGCGCAATGAAATGTTAGGAAACGTCAGCAAGTTTGAATATTCTGGGTTGAGTTATGAATGAACTGTACGCGAAAAACCTCAAGGGGCCGATTCGCCCACCCCCACCCACCCCCCGACAGTAATAGGGTTAAAGCAGCCAATGGATAAGGTGAGCCAATACGTCAATATATAAATTTGAAGCTCTCGCCTCTCAGTAATGCAGTTTGAATGCATACAATATGGCCGTATCTGAATTCGCCGTCTAACATACGCTAGACGAGAAAATAGACAGGACCTTAGTGTACTGTGTATCATAGCAACTGCGGGTCCCTGCACGTATATGACCTGATCAACTACTGTTAATTCAAAACCATCAAATCCTGTAAGTTTGAAACCGATCAGCCAAAAACTGTGACTGTGGTACGACCGCAAACTTTTCTGAAGGTAGGGTCACGTGACCTGGTCCGGTGACCTGACCTGAGATAACCCGAGGTCAAATCTCTTGCACAATTTGGGTGATTGATGCCCGAACACCTGTGCCAAAAACAGCGGCGCTGCGCGGCTCCGATTTTCCGCCATCATCAAAAACCTTAGGGGGCGTATAAACAACCCCCCCCCCCGGCACGGCAAGTTCAAAAACTATGAAAACTCTGATGTAAGTGTTGAAAAATACGGCCCTAGCAGGACTACAATTAAAAGTTTACCAACATAATGGATGTTATCGCGATTAGGAAGGTACCATTCACATTTGACTGTGCCGAACCAACCTACGAATAATATTAACCAAGAATGAATCACTCATACACATGGTCAGGAAAGATCGCACACCAGAGGAAGTTATAGAAGAAGTAAAAATAGGAAACCGGAACAACCGGAACTAACCCGATGAGTAACAAACAGGTGTGAACCGACCGCGCCCGATTTCAAATAAACATCCTACCCGTCATCGATGAGCAATAACCGACCGTTATGTAAGGAAATGTGGAACGAAACGTCAGCGAATGGTTTTCATTCACTTGAGCTCGATGGAATCTAAATACTGGGCAGCGGAGGAAAAAGTTTAATGTCGTTATGCCAAATTGACCAACGAATTACCTTATGAAGTGCTAAGCATGGAAAATGGCATGATTATCAGTTAGTACAGTTTGCATGCCAGAGGAAATTTGTTAAGTTTCAGCGTGACGTGGATCTCCTACGGGACACAGGAAATACTAGATGCAATCAAATGATTAATGAGCATTGAAAACAAAGAAACCTAAATACCAAAGATCCGTTTGTCTGCCAGCACATAGCCAGTTACCGCACATTTCAGGAAGACAATGGCGTTTTTGAGGAGGCACTATTTAAACCAAGTTTATTTATTTTGGTCGCTATTTTTCAGATATGATCATTTTCGACCGGTTTTCACGAAACCAAAGTTGTATTTAAGCTCAAGAGTCTAAGACTCACTGTCTATGACAAATATGGGCCAGGGACAATGAATACGAAACAGATGTGTTTTTGAAAGGTCATTGCGGCCATGCGGTTCGACCGATAATGCATGCCCAAAACGTTTTTGACCTTCCAATCTACTGGTCTACCATAAATCAAGAGGACAAGTACCAAAATCAAAAATCATATGCGTATTCAGAGAATGTGAAATGGGGGATTTTCTGATAGTAAATATGTGTTGTTTGTGATTGTTTGGAACGATATGAACGGCACATGTGGTCATTATTTGCCGTAATTTGTGAAATGTAACATGTTTTGCATAGGCGGATCCAGGTTAACATCGTGGGGGCACCATGTGCGTAACGCCATTTATCATCGTACTTATTTGAAGTTGGACCTAATTTGACGGGGGTATCGCCTTCCATTTTATGTACCTGAGTGCGCCTCTGCCCCAAAATATGTAAAACCCAATGAGGATGATAATGATTGAGGCTCTAGGGCGCCGCAACAAAGTAGTTATATGGCGCCCATGTAAAACAAGTATTTATTATGTATATTGCAGTGACAACAATTCTGACGTATTTATGGCACCGCAAACTACGAAGGAAGTATGCGCCGCACAACCACATTGGTAACACGATTTTTGGTAATACGGTAACATGGTAATAACGATGAAATTGGAAAAGAGCAATGGGAGAGTTTCATTTCTTGCATAATGCATTTACTTAATATGAATTAAACATGCATTGGTCAAGTGATACGCATTAACATTGTGAATCATTGTGAATTAATCATTCATGAGTCATTCATATTGTCATTGTGAATGAATCATTCATGAGTCATTCATATAAGCCGTGAGTCAATGTTGAATCGACTCAGCAGTGTCAATGTTGAGTGAATTTTAGAATCATTCAATTTTAGAATCATTCATCATTTTAGAATCATTCATGATGACCTGTGAATCACTGTAAGTCGACTCATGTAAAATATGAACCATTTACAAGTCTGCCCCGGCCCAAGGTTTTCCGGAATAACGGAAACGGCGGCGCGCGCCGCCAAATTGTGTACAGCTGTTCGGGAATCAATAACCCACACTTTGTCCATTTTTTAAATTCAGGTCATCTCAGGTCAGATCACCAGGTCACGTCAAGTGACCTTGCCTTCCAAAATGTTCGTGATCGTCCCAAAGCAACGGTCTTTGTCAGAGAGATTTGAAACTTACAGAATTGCATAAATTGGTGTATCTCGGGATTGTTTATATCGGTGACCTAAGGTCAGGTTCATTTCCTGACCTCCCCATTATAAGTGAACGGGAAAATCTACAAATGCTTCCTAATCAGAGAATATATATGCATAGGATCAGGCCGATTCTTTCAGAATCATGTTATTTCAGTTAATTATTGATGACTTGAGAGCAATTATTAATCAGTGATCTCTGCAAGGTCATCCGAGGACCGAGGTCATCAGCAATGATTTGCTAATAACTCCTGATAGAATAAAGATAGACGAGGGGATGACACCACTGTGTTTGACTCGTCTTGCCGCGTCACCAAATATGCAGCATGACCTACCTGAGTCACCAAATGACCTTGACCTGAGGTCAAATTTTGAAATGGTGATAAAATAACTGCTCTATCGATTTTAGATTAAAAACTATTCAAGATGTTAAAATAATTGCTCTATCGATTTGAGATTAAAAACTATTCAGGAAAACAAGTTTTACCAAAAATTGTATTTTTGACCTTTGATGACCTCTGGAGCCTATTGAACTGGGCTCAATTTTGAGGACACACAGTCCTATCGTATTTTTCCAGATCTTTCGATTGATTGGTCCAGTCCGATTGCATTTTTGCCAGAGTTTTCGATTTATTTGTTGTTTTTCTGTTTGTTCCTAGCTATCATAGTTCCCGAGATATTTGGGGGTTGTTCGAAGTTAAGTCCTCAAACTAAAAATTTGAAATTTGATGACCTCTGGTGACCTCATTGACGTGAGCTAAAATTGCTCTTTGAAACTTCGGATGTCCATGACAAGAGCTTTCGAACGTTTTTTTGCCGTGTCTTTCTATCCCTTATAGTTGTTTAGTTAGACAGGGAGGTCATTTTGACCCCCCACCATGGCGAAGTTGTCTCGGAGGCCCACCTGGGCGCGGGTTAATACAGCACTGAGCTTAGAGTTAAGACACAACTCAGCTAAGACAGGACTCGATTAAGACAGGACTCGGCAAATAAGACAGAATGTGAGGGGCGACTTCTCATCGAGAAGTCATCGATCCTCTGCTTCTTAGTATGTGAACCTCGCGAACAAAATACACGTACCCAGAAAGTACCTGCAACTACTCCTCGCGTCACAATAGTTCCTCGATATACCACTTGAACATATGTCGATGAATCCAGTAGCATGTCCTTGAATCCAGTAGCATGTCCTTAGCGTCACAATAACTCCTCGAGAGACCCCTTGAACACATACGCTGAATCCAGTTTACCAACAACCTCATCGAAAACTTTCCGTTTCGCATATATCACCCCATCAAACCAACCAAGCGACATTCTTGGGAGCTATCACACCCTCGAAACAACCTTCATTGAAAATAGAGGACATCAGCACGAATGCCTTCCCAGTACACCACCGTCCTGAACATTCAGCGAACGGCCGTCGGGCGAATTGGCCGGGGTCGCCCTCGCCGGGAAAAGATCGCCCTAATCCGTTTCGTGTCATCAGTCGTAGCGGCCCGCTATACACCACCCTCACCCGCCTGCCTAAAATAGCCTCCCGCTGTCAGCGAGCCGCCGCCACAACGCTGGGAAAACCAGCACGCGCTGCAGCGGCGCAGCCACGCGCCGGCAACGCGTGGCCTCGTCCCCACTCTAATCCGGCCATTCGAGCACGTTACACCGGTCCTGTCGACACCAGACGGACACAACTCCAAGCTTGTTGTATGCTATGCGTGCTCCAAGGCAGAGAGCAGAACTGGTGTGATCAGTGGCACGCGACCCAAGTCTCATTCCTGGGGATTCCTGCATGGCGTGCGGTCCAGGACGCGTCTCGGAACAGACCGACTGCAGTGGGTAGGAGCGGGCCCCGTCCAGCCGGCAGTCACGCGAGCAACCGACGTCCGACCGGCCCCCGCCGCCACCTGCCGTGAGTATGACGTCACTCGGCCGGGGCAGTGACGTCACTCGCCGCTGCAGCGATCGCCGATAGGTCCGTGTGGCATCCGCTTCGGAGAGAGATTAGCGCCACCAGACGAACAGCCCGGACATGATGGGCAGATCTGGGCCCATGCCGCGCCGGCAACATCTCCCACACGGCTCTCTCGTATACCCTCTGCCCCCGGAGCTGGAGCCGGGACGCGCTCCAGCTCCGGGGGCAGAGGAGCTGGAGAAATGGACGGTCTGATTCGAAGGGCGACGAGCCCATACACAAATGTTTTCTTACCGTAAGCCGTGCATTCTTGCAGTTCAGCCGTCATCGTGACGTCATCGTCTGCCGAGCATTCCTTTGGGGAGGTGATCTGCACTAGATCGGATTTTTCCCGGATGAAAAAGCGATTCACACACAGTCGTGTCTGTCTGACTCACTTGGGTGATAATAGAGCGCAAGGACTTCATTTGACTGTCATTTGACGCCAATGTCGGTGAACGCCAGATGAATACATAGCCACGTCTTACCAGTCCAGACAATCCACCGCACAGTCCAGACAATCCACCGCAGTCCAGACAATCCACCGCACAGCATCCGCAAATGAAGTTAAGAGTCTCCCGGAGAACCCACTGAGCCGGACGCCAAGTGAGCATACCCACGCGCATCTGACATCACATCTGCACTGGTCCGGCCCGCTGTACTGGCGCCGTGACGAGGTTGGCCGTTCGGGGAGGGGGGGGGAGGGGGCGACTAGTTCGGTGGTGTTGACGCGTCTGCTGCCCGCCCCTCTATGGTTCTCAATTAATCTACCCGCTCCTCTATGATTCTCAATTAATCTTACCGCTCCTATATGGTTCTAAATTAATCTACCCGCCCCTCTATGGTTCTAAACTAATATACCCACCCCTCTATGGTTCTAAATTAATCTACCCGCCCCTCTATGGTTCTAAATTAATCTACCCGCCCTTCTATGGTTCTAAATTAATCTACCCGCCCCCTCGTGGCTCACAGGCACCAGTCATGACGCAATTCCGCCTGCGGACGTTTCCAGCCGTCTACGGTAGTCGTTCCGTCTACGGTAGCGGATCTAGCGGATCGTGGTCCGATTTAGCATCCACGCACATCTGGTTAGAACCGCACGTACACAAAGTGACTATGAGCATAGTCTTCGTGAGCCATGAACTCAGTGAACGTCCACTGTCAGTTGAAATGTTTCTCACCCATTCAATCTGATATCAACTTCGATTCACAATATACCTTTGCACACTGAATCAGCGCTTGGCTTATCACCGAGGCCCACAATAAGCCCTATACCGGAACCCAGACTCCCAATATCCGAATACATTCTCTCCGATCCCACTCTACGCCTCCTACGACCCAGTCCGGCACATACCAGAAATCGCTAGCCGTGACCGGTCCGGGGGGAAGGGGGGGCTGACAGCACCGATATCCAGCCCGCTACTCGTCCGAGACGTATAGGTGGCGTGCAGGGCGTGCGGCAGTGGTACTGCCGCAAATTCTACTACCACGAAACTGTCGCGCCAGTGTTCTGAATTGCATTGGTAATGCCATTGGGGGCTGGTTCGCCGAATCGAATGCCGATATGCTCATAATGAAAAGTTCACAACTTCAGAAGGGGTACCATAGGACTTCAAAGAAATCAAAATGAGGAAAAACCTGTGGATGAGCTTGAAAAGCCTGATAATGCCGAACGGTGAACTCAGGCTTCCGAAGGTTTGCCCTGAATTTGCAATGTTTGATCACCTGGTAATACCGCTCGTTGTTGGTTTGCCATGTCATGGGGATTAATTTTCGCAGTGTCTTAAGGATTAACTTTATCACAAGTTACATTTTACCTGGTGATAGTAATTGTAACTAAATATTAAGCCCAAAGAACCAGTGTGTGGGCTGTGGGGACTTTGAGGAATAATGCAGTTAATTGGAACTAATTTTACACTACCAAGGTAAAACTTAGCCATCGTTAGCCAACTGAGCTAATCATGAGGTGGTTACTTATGTGTTGATCTTTGATATTGATGTGGCAAGATCAAAGATGTCATATACCCGAAATAGACAACTTTACGCTACGAGAGCAGCCATACAATACATAAATTGCCGCCAAGGCCTTTGTGATTTTAACAATTGATCGTAGTTTGTAATTGAAACACTGATTATTACGAAGCAGGCTTTCGCTTCACAGCATTTGAGGAAGTGGACTTAAAACAGTAGCCCTGCCGCACGACGGCGGTACAATCCAAACATTGACTGTGTGTTGAACCCTTCACAGTTGAAAACAAACTGTGAATGGTGAGACCAAGATGGCGCCACCAGCACCGCACCAGTTTGCAGCACCGCACTGGCCGCTGTAGATGGCGCTTAAGTTGTCGTATAGGTGGCAGCACTAATCGGATCCATCCGATAGCCGCACCAGCGCGGCGGAACGATAATAACACGAGCGGGAGCCGAGCCGCTCACGGTAGACAGGCAACTGTTATCTAATACACACAAACTGAACTTAATCTTAATCAACAAAAAAGAAACACAAATAATGAAAAAAACTACGGGCTGACAAAGCCAGAGCTGGCGGAGCGTAGTATAGTACTCACTATTCCACCTGAGAGCGGAACTGGCGGATGGGGACGCAGACGTGCATCACCCCTGCCGGGTCCGTGACGTGGTGGCGCTCTATGGGGCCCGGGAACGCCGGCTCCACGGTGAAGGCCTCGTGGCGGACGTGCACGGCCACCAGGCCGTCCTCTGCCGGAGATATACAGAACACGTGGTCAGCATTGGACACACACAGAACAGAACACTGTCAGCATTGACTCATACAGAAAACAACAGAACAGAACGTCAACACAGAGGCCGGCAAGTCAACACTACCAGACGCAACGGAAACAGTCAACAACAGACGCCGCCAAATGTGAAACATAGAGACTCGGACTTCGGAGGAAAAAACCAGTGTACACAGTGAGAAGGGAAGTAGAGGTGTAGAGTGCAGACACAATGAAGAAAGGGAAATGGGAGTTGCTTATTCCTTCAAATTAGTCTCAGGGAGTGACGACTACAGGCAGACATGTGCTCGGATCCCGAAAACGGATCCCGGGGGATCCGATCTGAGATTTGGATCCCGGATCCGCTGGGGTCATATATCCACCGTCACAAATTGTCGAAGGATCCACTGGGATCCTAGATCGTCTCCAACATTGGTCGATGGATCCGCCGGGATCCGAGATCGCAGGCACCAATTTGCATTGGGATCCACTGGGATCCCAGATCCGTCATTATATAGATGTGTATTTTCGGAAACCATATTCTAAGTAATTGTCAGTACCTTTAAATTCGTTGTAAATGAAACTAGCCTGGGCTTATGCCTTTTCGTTAGATTGTGTCCAGAAATGCTATAACTATGGCATAATATAGAAATCGTATCCGAGATCTATTGGGATCATAGATCCATTTTCATTGTATATCATGGGATCCTGTGGGATCAAATATATGTTGCAAAACGTAATCGATGGATCCACTGAGATCCAAGATCCGCTGTTATTTGTTGTGTGATCCAGTTGGATCATAGATGCAACCTTGCGCTTTGTCGAGAGATCCTCTGGGATCGTATATCCTACATTCAGATCCATGCGCATCTCTGACTACAGGTCATTTTGCGCCTTCCGAGTTTCGCTACCACGACTTACTACCGCCACTACGAACCCGAGCATGAAATTCCAGCCGACGACGTTCGACCGGCGGACCAAAACAGCCGAACACGATCCGAACGTCCACAAACTGACCGGCACGCCGTATTGTGTTCAAAGCCGCGGCGGCGGCCAGCTCAGACTGCAAACCGCAGACACACGAGCCTGGGAGAGTACAGCAACACCATTCAGCCGCCTCCCGCTCCCCGCTCCCCACTCCCCACTCCCCAGCCGCCTCCCGCCTCCCGCCTCCCGCCTCCCGCCCGCCCTGTCTCTCTCTCTCGTCTCTCTCGTCTCTCTCGTCTCTCTCGTCTCTCTCGTCTCTCTCGTCTCCCGTCTCCCGTCCCTCGTAACAATCCAGCGGCGTCCCATACGACGCAGGACACGCGTCCGTCTTGGGCTCGAGCACATTCCTAGATTACGCTCCAATCTTGCGTATCAGCTGAAGTACTGACGGCAGCAAACTCCAATCGTTATAGATACTGACGGGTTGACCGCGTGACAGGGAAGGTTTACAAAACACCGCAGAAATGCAGCGTAGCGAGCTGCCGCTGTATCCTGACGCCGTCCCCTCTGGACCCAGCCCCCTCTGGACACATCACCCCTCTGGAAGTCTGGCCAGTGGGACACGCCCCCACGTGGCCCGCTTTATCATCGCTGCTGTTGTGACTCACGCTGTTGTGGCCCGGCGTCAAGCAAAACAACACCACCGCCCTGCCCTCTCTCGTCTAGGATGCCTCACCCTCTCGTCTGGGATGCCTCTCCGAGGCTTCCTCTTCGTCCGATGACACGTGGCCGTCTCAGGACACGTGGCCGAGGGAGATCAATAACAAGGGAAGCAGAGCCACGTGTAGGCGGCGCTGACTTCTAACACAGCGGCGCGACTCTGAGCGTGTGTTGTGTACCGCCGGCCC
>VOPJ01015564.1:0-11839 GCA_014673585.1 Semibalanus balanoides | reverse complement strand
GGCCTATGGCGTTGCATGGTAAGAATTGAATTATAATCTACAAATTTAGCATTGGGACCCCCCAATCATTTTCAGAAATTGACACCTCTGCCACCCCCAGAGCTTGGCCCCCATAAGAGCTACAGTAACGAACTTTCTAGGGATAGGGGTTCTGTGGGAACTCGTTTGTGAAAATGTAATGACCCTAGTTCTTATCTTCGAGGCAAAATGAGGTCAAATATGCTAAATTGTGCATGTGTCGCGCTCCCTGCCTGACATTATTATGGAGCACAGTGATTGACAGTGATTGCATGTATATACCCCTAAATGGGCTTAACTGATTTGTTGGAAAGTCTTATGAAACAATAGGGATGAAAGAAGTTGCATTTGACCTCAGGTCTCATACATATCAACATTTAATTGCTGTCACCTTACAGATAGGAACTTTATTTTTTATTTGTATGGCCTCCAGCTTAAATTATCCGATAATTTGTATTATTATTACTGCAGACATTTTTGTTTGGCAGGTGCACTGAAAATGATGCTTATCGACCGGTAAATCAGGAGATATTCACAAAAAAAGGAGGAATGGGTGGATAAGACAGTTTTGTTGTATCTTGCATTGCAGAATGAAACAGTATCTACACAGCAACTTTATCCGGAGATCAGAGTACAATATGCGACCCTGTGGCCTCGTTACATGTGGCCACGGTTTTGTGTTTGTTTAATTACAATTTCATGTAGATTGTCGGTTGTGCGTGAAGGCTCGTGCTAGAGTTCGACATGGCCAGGGACGTAGCCAAGGGGGGATGCACAGGGGCCATGGGGCATGGGATCCCTGAGCAAAATAAATTCACACTAGATAGAATAGGATTCTCTGAAACCCGACTCTATCCCGGTTCAGCTATCCGCGCAGCTACCCCCGATATTATGGCTGAAGGAGCAAGATTGATATTTTCCGGACGTGCCCCCCCCCCCCCGGAAAAAATCCTGGCTACGTGCCTGGGCATGGCTAACCTTTTACTTGGCCTAGCCACCCCACAGCCATGGCATCACAGCCACAGCCAGCCACAGTCATTCCCAAATGTCAATGGCTGGCTTTAGGCCAGCCGTGAGGATTTGTGTAAATTCATATTGTGTGTTTATTTTCAGTCTACTGTTATGGCAACATGCCAATGCTTCTTTTTTAACCATGGTTAGTTTGATAAGATTGATGCAAAGAAACATCCCCAGGTAGACTATGCAGCCACAGCCGTAGCCATAACCATGATCTAGAGATTTTCCAGTCCAGCCCACCCCATTAGCCGCATGGGGTTCGGCCGGCTATGGGGAATGGGGATAGCCGCCCCATGTAGACCTCTATCGTGCAGTCACGATCCATGTATAATGAAGATGCATTGTCTTCCTGTATAATGTCGTATATTGTGGACTTGTTGAACTGTCATTATGTTATCTTTAACCATCAGACCTTCTTAACCTCATTCAGCGACAGCTTGCACAGATTTGGTTTGTTTGATTGTATCACTATATGAGATATTAGCTAGCAACCGATATTGTACGAGCTAATATAAAAATGAATATGTCTTGACTTGTGATAGATAATAAATTGTATAAACTAGGTCGGCTTATTAGTACCTAACATAAATGTAGGCTATCGTTCGTGTGGCTTGACAACATATATCCACACCTTGGGTCTTAAATGACCTGAACCGCGTTCAAACGCCCTCCGCGTCACCAAAATAGCCTGCACCTCGTCTCATTGTCGGTACCGTTGCGTCACCGATTCCCACGTCTAATCTGTTCGGCCTCTCCGTCCGAATGAGAGGCCCATGAACACGGCGTGTCTGACCACGACTGCGTCTTGCACGGCGCGTTTACACGCCCCAGGCCGCAGGGCGTGTCCGCAGCTGACAGGTCGCTGGCCTGCAGGCCTGCACTACAAGCTCGCCGTCACGAGCCTCGCCGAAGATCGCCAGCTGTCCGCCGAGCGCCGGTTCACGGTGTAACACACACGTTCTCGGTACACGGGCCGGCCGACGGGGGGCGCTGGAGACCGTGCCGGTCTCCAGGTGTGCAGTGATCCCGCCAGAATGGCCCGACTGATGGGTACCTCACGACTACGAGTCGGACTCGTTTGTCGCACACACACGGACACGGACAGACAGACAGACACACACGGACAGAGCGGCCCGCAGGCCCGGTTCAGGTGACAAGTGGGGCCGCCCGGGTCAGACCGGACGCCGCCTGGGCGCCGCTGGGCACGGTGCTATGCGGTGACGCAGGCGGCGAATACACGCGTCGGGGTAGGGTTCCTGAAGAGGTGTGCTCGTGGAGGCATCCTGGGGCATGAGTGTATGTCAGCATTCCTGCCCGCTGGCTGGATGATGCCGCCAGTGATCTGTGCACGTGTAGTAATGCTGGGCCACTATAGTTACATCATGCGAACGGAAAGGGAAACGTGTAGCAACTAGCAGGTGTGACGGATTCTGGACTTTGGGGAAGAATGCATTCGCACAACAGATGAGACACCTTATGACGGCGTGGATCGACGTAATAATAGTGGGGATAACATGGTGGGAAAGGTGCGGAGGAATCTGACTTTCCGGGAATGTTACACGTATCACAGGCTTTATTGAGAATTCATACACCCAAGCAATGACTTTGTTTGCTTTGATAGAAGATGAATTATTGCCACATTTTATCCTTGAGTAATGCACGTACCTTCCTTCGATGGCCTTCTTCCTAATATGCGCATTTGCATACGAGCCGATCCGCTGACTCAACATTCACGTACAATCACTGCTTAAAAAAGCAGAGCATTTACTACGTCGTCTGCGAGAGCAGAATCTTTAGCAAAACAAAATAACTCGCCATCCACATCTCGTTCGCGCCACGTGTAAGCCGTTGCTGACGTTTGATAATCGCCTGGGTGTGTTTGGTCAGCCGGTGGGTGAACGGCTCGGCTCCCGCCCTTCCACCACCTGTTCCTTCTCACTGCCGCCAATCCTACTAATTCACACCGATCCGCGAGACCGCCCAGACGGCGCGCCGCAGCCGCAGTCAAATGGATTCCTGTCAGCCGCCGACGCGCAGCCACTGCAGAAGACGCAGAAACGAGGAAGTGGAAACCAGACAAATGCGGGTGCTCAGGCGACTACAAAAAGTTGGCGAAATTCGGCGGCGTTGAAGAATCGCTCGCATCAGCTCGTGTCGGGGTTCGGACAGGTGTACTCATTGGCGTACGCTGAGGTGCTGGAAGGCTGGCCAGCCCCAATCCCAATATTTGACATTTAATTAAATGAAGTGAGGAAATACGCCAGCCAAACAAGAACACACCGTGTATTTTCCAGAGGAAAATGATAGACTATCCTTTGCTTATGAACCGAGCACCTGTGTTTTTCCGGAAGTCTTGGCATGGCAACTCACAACACTCACCACCTTGCCATCACCGCCCACACCTCCCCCTCCCCAGCAGCGGGGGGGGGATTTCCGGCAGGTTCCTGCGCCGTGTCCGTGCCTGAGGCCCGGTCTGGGCTCCGGTGTACGCACGTGACCGAGTCACCGGCCCCGTCCCCCCGCGGCCGAATATTAATGTCCATGATCGGCGTGTCGGTGTGACCGGTCTCCGCGCCACCACCGTCACGTTCACCTCCAGTGCGCCACGAACGCCGCAGCGCAGTGTTCTGAAAGTGCTAAGTGCTTCACAGCAGGGGATTATGACCTGCCGGTTGCAGGTAGCTGTAGCTTGGCTCATGAGGTAGGTATAGGAATGAGTCGTGACTACTTTTGTACTGGAACTTGTGTCGATTTTGGGAGCAGCATATTCTGACCTAGCGAAAAATGTTATTAAATATTTCCTTCGAATGCTATTGATGCTCATGGAATAAAACGTCCTTAAAGATAAGGGCTTTGGTAAAAATATTCATTTGCGTTCTTCATCGTACATTTTTAATGGTAAAATTTAGCTTGAAAATTTTCGAGTGATGAAAAAAAGTGTTTCATAGGTCGTAGGATGCCATTTTCCGCAGCAATTCATGCTTTTCAAAGAACTGCGCCGCCCTTCCGGAGTCTGACGCTGGTGGTGGGTCCGGGTAATCCACCCTGGCCCCGGGTAATCTGGCCTGGCCCCGGGGCGGTCCTCGGCGGTTGCTGCGGTCGTTTCGTGTGGGCGGAGGGAGGCACGACACAGCCAGACCGCTGCTCACCGGTACAGGTGCTGACTGCAGGCACAGGTGAGCAGCAGCACCTTAGCAGCCCGGGAGCGGTGTCGTGCCGCGCGGCCGTGTGCCAGCCATCCGCAGCTTCACAGCCTCAGAAACGGGAGCTCACCTGAGACCAGATCGTGCCGCGCTGGCTGGAGAGGCCCGCGGGCCGGCCTGGAATCGCGTCATATGCATGCAGCACCGGCCAACCGTGAGGACTTAAGCCCGGTGAGGCCGACAGTAAAACGGGAGGGTTAGGGTGCAGGGGCTTGGTTCGAGAAGGCGGGGCTGGTCGCTGCAGTTTGTTGAAAGAGGTAGACTGTTGAATGTTGATGTTTAATAGCTGTCGATGCAATAAATATTGGCATCGGCTCTGTACTCATCAGATTCGGCCGACGTTTATATGCGTTCGTACATGTGTTCAATGTCCGAGTGCAGGGGCGGATCCAGAACGGGTGGTTTGGGCCAGTTAGGAGGGGGGGGGCAAATGCAAAAAACGTCTGATGCAAGTCTAAAACTCATCGGATTTCGTTTGCTTTGCAACGATAACTGATTTAAACAAACTTTTCTTAGAACAAGTTGCTAAGATTTTCGATTATTTCAGGAAATGTGTCAAAATTGTGCCGATTTCAGGTGGTTTGAGGAGACATTGCCCCGTGCCCCCCCCCTGGATCCGCCCATGCCCGAGGGTACCTACGCTGCAGTCTTCAGTCTTCAAGGTAGCATTATACCTACAAAGTTGTAACAGTGATCACTCTTCGTCCAACTATTGGTTACTTACTATCTTCTGACCAGGGGCGTCGCCACGAACCAAGAGTTGGGGGGAACGTAGGTATTTTGGAGTTGGTTTTTCCATGCATCGCACATAGGCGTAATGTTAAAATCCGAAACGAAAACTGTTTGCAGTGGTTGGGCGACACGTCCCCCCGTCCTCTCGCTTTCAACGCCCATGCTTCTGACCATAAATAGTGGTCAATCTAGCCTGCAATAGGCTCTTGTTTATTGCAGCAGATCTCAATCGCCCAATAACTCCATATACGTCGACACCTTGCGCTGGGCCCATCAGACACCACACATATCACGGCGTCTCAATGGCCTCTGACACAGAATAACATCCGTCATCCGGGCTCTACAGCCCGTGTAAAGCCGTCTGCGGGCGCCTCCTCCCCGGCTGTGTTTCTCTGTCAGCGGCGGTGATAACAGCTCTGGATGCGAGTCAGTCTGAATAGCCGCAGCAAAGAGCTTCTATTTAGAGTGAAGTCAGTCTGCCTGGCCAGAGACGCTGGCGCCGCCGGGGCCAGCCGCTCGCAGGCGATTTGTGGTGTTTATCAGAGGCTTGAGTGAGGTCACCGTCAAATGGCTCTGGTGAATGGCTGCGGATGCCAATTTGGCGCAAACATCGGGATGAAGGTTACGTCCTGATGTGGCGTCGTGAATGGAGTTTGTGCTTCGTGCAATGAATCTGCAGTCGGCTTACTGCACGGTAGGCTGGATGGCTGTCTCTTCTGTAGATTGATGACACTGTTTATCTGCTAGATTAGTAAACTGCTGCCACTAATATTTCCGCCCGGCTGGCTAAAGCGTCTAAAGTCCTTATATTGTGTTGCAGAAGATTGGTTTACATGACGTAATGGCTCCCTGTGGTGCATTCGAGACTGACTTTAATCTCTAAACAATGGAGGAAACGTTTATCTTATTTCCCTTTTATTAGCGTCGTATCTCATCTCGAGAACTCCTATTCAACTTTGACCAGGTCGTGTCGTTCTTTGACCAAGAACTAACTGATCGCCGTCCCGTTGTCTCTTAGCTGACATTTGAACCTTTCCCGACCTGACGTACACTGACCCCTGCCCTGACCTGACCCAACAGACCTTTTCATCTGAGACGACTTGCAGCACCTCTCTGACCCGCATTTAACCAGGCTTGCTGGGTTTCTTGTAAAGCTAAACAGCTGGTGTCTGGATGAATCGAAAAGCTCAGGTACCTGCAGCCTGCAGCTGTCCCTTTCGCCTGCGTCCTCCACCGTCGTGTATCTCCCGTCTGTATCCGGTATATCCGCATAGTGTTTCGCTTGTGTCGCCCGCTATGTATGTCCACCTTCCTATGGCCGCCTGTGTCGCCCGTGCGTCCGCCTCCTATGGTCCGCCGGTGGTTCGCCTGCGTCCGCCCTGGGTCACCTGTGTGAATATAGTTTGTGTCCGCCTGTGCCCGCCTATGTCCGCCGTTCTTATGTGTCCTGTGGGATTATTTGTCCTGTGGGATATTGTCTCGTCTTCTGCCTGGCCTCCTATGTCGCCGTCTTATGTGTCCTGTGGGATATTGTCCTGTGGATATTGTCTGTCTCCGCCTGTGGCCTGCCTATGTCCGCCGTCGTTATGTGTCCTGTGGGATATTGTTCCTGTGGATTATTGTCTGTCTCCGCCTGTGCCTGCTATGTCCGCCGTTTCTTATGTGTCCTGTGGGGATATTGGTCCTTGGGATATTGTCTGTCTCCGCCTGTGCCTGCCTTATGTCCGCCGTTTCTTATGTGTCCTGGGGATATGTGTCCTGTGGGATATTGTCTGTGTCCGCCTGTGCCCGCCTATGTCCGCCGGTCTGTATGTGTCCTGTGGGATATTGTCTGTCTCCGCCTGTGCCCGCTATGTTCCGCCGTCTTATGTGTCCCTGTTGGATATTGTCCTGTGGGATATTGTTCTGTGCCGCCTGTGCCCGCCTATGTTCGCCGTCTTTTTGTGTCTACCTATGTTCGCTGGTTGCGTTCATCGCCACCATTGCTTGTGTCCGCGGCCTGAGTCCACTTGGATCTGCCTGGATCCGCCTGGGTCTGCCTGAATCCGCCTGGGCCCGCCTAGGTCCTCCTGGGCCCGCCTAGGTCCGCCTATGCCCGCCTAGGTCCGCCTGTGCCCGGCTAGGTTCGCCTGGACCCGCCTGGGTCCGCCTCGGTCTGCCTGGGTCCGCCTCGGTCTGCCTGGGTCCGCCTCGGTCTGCCTGGGTCCGCCTGGATCCGCCTGGATCTGCCTGTGTCTGCCTGTGTCTGCCTGGGCCCGCCTGGGTCCGCCTCGGTCTGCCTAGGTTCGCCGCCGCGCCGGTGGCGCCGGTGACCTCATCGGGCCGCGGTGGGGCGGCCGCCGGCGCCGCAGAGAAGCGGAGCAGCAGCCGTCCGCCAAATAAACTGAGGCTGCCTCGGGCCGGCCGACGGCCGCGGCCGACTGCAGCCTGCTGCTGCTGCTGCAGGATACCCCTCTGACAGGGCGAGGGGCGCAGTCCATGGCGCGCGCTGGGGCCGAGAACACACCCAGACGTCGGCCGAGACGAGCTGGCTGGCAGACAGAGAGCGAGAGTTGAGTGTGGAGACGCTGCAGTGGGACTGCGCGCAGGACAGTGAGGTGTGGGCGGACGTGTTGGTGAACTTTGTGCTGACTGGAGAGAGTGTGACGGATCGGTGGCTGCGATGGCGGCCGCGATGGAGAAGGATCTGTACATCGAGATGATGATGGCGGAGTCGTGGAAGGAGATCTTCGGTGAGTACATGGAATAAGACTGACAGTGATCAATTGCATGCAATGAATGACTGACTCTGGAAACAAAGTTGGACACTGTCCAACTAAAACTAACAACTATCTTCTCCTGTTCAATTGACAGGAGACGATAGTTCATAATCACAAATGTACCGCTTCCAGCGGTTTCCAAACCGACCAGCAGCAAGGTCCAAACTAACGCAGCGCTTCATGACATGACATGTCACAGCTCCAAGCCCAAACACTGTCCGCCATGAGGCCACTCCAGCCAGGACGCGTCATTCGGCTGCCATCACTTTACAGGCGCGCTGACAGAGCGCGCGTGACCACGGCCAGCCTGTTGACGTCCACCGTAACGGCGAGGGCTTCCGTGTGCGAATGACGTGCATCCAGCGGCGTGACCCCTCGCCACCCGGCCGGACGGAGCCATGGAGGGCGGAAGTGACTCAATGCGAGCGCGGCGGTCACACAGGCCGGGCGGCCGATGGCGCCCGATGGTGCCCGATGGCGCCCGCGGGGTTGCGTGCTGGGAGACACTGCGTTCCGCCGGATGACCAGCCGACCATGGCCGTCGAACGGCCGGCTCACGTCAGGTCTGTGGACTCACCAGGTCAGGTCAGGTCAGGTCAGGTCACCGGCTCACGTCAGGTCTGTGGACTCAGGAGCGGAGAGACCGGCAGCCTCCTGTCGAAACCTGGGCTATTTTAGGAAATGGGTCAACGGTGTGAGATTAAAAAGGAAATATGAATATTCGAAAGAAATGTAATCAATAATTGGTGGTGTGTGGTGTAATCAATAATTGGTGGTTGGCTTCGGTGTAACGCTAGAAATAGCTCCGCCTCGCAGCATTTTTGCACATGTATTCCCTTCAGAGATATACCTACATCCTGCAAAGTCAGCAACAATATGGCAGTTCTTCCTTAAAGATATCATCCATCAATGCTGCTAACCTGTGAATTCGAACCGCACCCGGACACAATTGTGAGAAAATGAACACAATTTTCACTGAAATTACGTGCTCAATCACACACATCCTAAAAACTATCGGAGACAATGCATCGCCGACCTCCAAACCGCTCTCACCCGATATGCGCTGCGGTCAGACATGAGAGGGTCCTGGGCGACACACGGCTGGCAAAAATACAGCAAATGTGAGAGGAGATGGCGGCGAGTTCCGTGGGATCATCAGATGATCGATCCTCCTGCTGCCGTGTTGCTAGCTGACTTATCACAACTGAGACGCGGTCACCCAGTGGCATCATGGCAGCGACGGTCATCCCGGGGTAACCAGCAGCGGTTATCTCGGCCCCGGGGTTACCAGCGGTTGTCATATCTGGGTAACCAGCTGTGATTATCCCGGGGTAACCAGCTGTGGTTATATCTGGGGTAACCAGCGGTGGTCATCCCGGGGTAACCAGCGGCGGTCATCCAGGGGTAACCAGCGGCGGTCATCCCGGGGTAACCAGCAGCGGTCATCCCGGGGTAACCAGCGGCAGTCATCCCGGGGTAACCAGCGGCAGTCATCCCGGGGTAACCAGCGGCGGTCATCCCGGGGTAACCAGCGGTGGTCATCCCGGGGTAACCAGCAGCGGTCATCCCGGGGTAACCAGCGTTATTCGGCCCGGGTTTTACCAGACGGTTGGTCAATATCGGTGTAAGGCCTCAGCTGGTAACCAGCGGCGGTCATCCCGGGGTAACCAGCGGCAGTCATCTCGGGGTAACCAGCGGCAGTCATCCCGGGGTAACCAGCGGTGGTCATCCCGGGGTAACCAGCGGTGGTCATCCCGGGGTAACCAGCGGCGCCGGCCGTCTGCCACCGTCCCGCGACACACACCCGGAGACAAATGTGACGCGGCGCGCGCCACGGTGTTGCACGCCAGTTTGCACAGCTGCAGCTGCGCGCCGCTGCTGCCACTTCTCGGTGGCGGAGCGATGGAGTCGTTATCGCGCTCACTAGGTTAGTCGGCAAACGTAGTCATCTGGCTCAGCCAGCAGCCCACTGGGTTAGTCGGAAAACTAAGTCATCCACATAGCTCAGCGAGCATGGCCCGCTCGTTTAGTCGACAAACATAGCTGCCCAGTGCAGTGTCCAGCCCAACCGCCCACACGAAGCCCAAAAGATGATCGTTGCTCACTGGGTAAGTGGGCGAATTTAGTTTCCCACACGGGGCCAGCGAAACTCTCACTGGGTTAGTTGGCAGGCTCAGATGCTGACAAAAAGCCGGCGCGAACCATCTGAGAGGATAGTTAGAGAGCTAACGGATAGTGGATGCTGAATACTCATGCTTTGTCGGCGTGTTCGAGGCAGCTGTGCTAAACTGAACCGTCGATGCTGCTCTCTGGAACAGTCATGTATGATCTCAGGATAGGTCTCTCTCGTTACAGTTGGCTGTTTTTTTTTTCACTCACGTGGGAGGTGATGATGTGACTGTGATCGAATATAATCGCTCATTAATCACGATCGTCGCCAAGTAAACAGATAATTACGTCAATGCCTGGCCTGAGAACAATATCTTCAGGTCCAACTGATATGCATGCAGACTCATAAAACAATTCAAAGCGTGTGACCAGGGGCTCCACCGCAGGGGTATGGGGGGACGTGTCTCACCCAAATTTTCGGATTTTAGCATTACGCTTATGGGCGTTGCATGGAAAAAATCGACTTCAGAATGCCTCCGTCCCCCCTCAAAAAAACAAAAAAAAAAAACAAAAAAAAATGGAAGGTGGCGGCGCCCTTGCGTGTGTCGAAATTTTTCATATTTAGTTAATAGTAATTCAGAAGTGTGTGAAACTGCTTAGAGCCAGCAGCAGACTAGAAAACCCCTATTGTGCCTTTCATCAGAAGCAAGTGGTTCCATTTACCAAGCTTTGTGTATTTATAATCAGTCGCTCTGCCTGGATTCTGTGACATGAGTCATGAGCGAAGTTACAAGCTTAGCAATTTAATGAGATGAAATACTGAAGGCTGAAAACAGACTTCTGGGAAATTGTGCCGCTCGTTGAGATGGGATTAGATATGAGACCACAGTGGGTACTAACGCTTGCTTGATATTCAGAACTCAAACAAAAGTAGATCTGGCCTTTGCAATCTCTTTTGCGAATATATAAGTTTAGGACTTGGTCCTCAGCTGAAAATAGCAGCACTGGCTGCTCATACTCATCCCCAGTCATGTCTCACATTAACTAAAATGATGTGGTGCTTACATGCTATGATTCTATTCCAAAACAATCAAGCTCAAATCTGTTCACGAAATTTCATGAGGGCATGACATGCCTGCACAATATGATTTACCAAGGCAGTTGACACAGGCTACAACATTATTGATAGATGTCCCAACACGATCGATGTAATCCCATTAATAAAACATAGACGAACTGTGAATAATCCTTGCTCAGTGATAGCACAGAAACAAATGACAACCGTCAAACATCGCCCATTGTTCAGCGTCACCGGCACGTCCGAAATCAGCTTCGACTGGCGCCAGGAAGTGTTCATGACGGATATTCCTGACTGCGTTGGTACGTGACCCCGCCTTCACTGCAGAGACCAGCGTGCCTCACGTGCCGAACGTGATCTGAACGATCGTGCCCGCGCGCATCGGTGGTCCGATGCGCTCGCGTTTCATTCTGCGTAGCGCTGGCGCACCAAGGCAGGACTGATGAAATGCTTCCGAGTATTCACAGCCGAGTATATACTGGATCTCTATCTGATCGACATGGTCAGCGGCCGAGGTGGAATGTGCCGCGTCTCCATGCCGTCTCCGTCTCTGCGGCGCAATCGACGCCTCCGCTGCGCTGCTGCTGATGCTGCTGCTGCTGCTGCTGACTGGGACGGCAGGGCACGCGCCTCTCGGCCGGTCAAGGGGGCCGATCGGGGGCATCACGAGCACTGGGGTCCTTACCTGCTGACTCAGTGTGAACAGCATCTCCGTACTATCGGGCTGGTCAGCATGATCTCATCATCACAGCTAGGTCAGCTGCGGTCATCGCAGCCGAGGTCACGTCAGCAGGGGTGACGTCAGGAGGGGTCACGTCAGCAGGGGTCACGTCAGCAGGGGTCACGTCAGCAGGAGTCACGTCAGCAGGGGTCACGTCAGCAGGGGTCACGTCAGCAGGGGTCACGTCAGCAGGGGTCACGTC
>VOPJ01015563.1:0-12201 GCA_014673585.1 Semibalanus balanoides | reverse complement strand
CAGCCCGCTGTCACGAGAGGAGGAGCACCATCCGGCGTCCAGTGGTCAAGCGTTCAGGAACGAAGGTTGAGCTGATGAAGAAGGTGATTTAGAGCAAGTGACCATACCAACGTCTCCAAATAATATGAGTGGCCTCATTATTTGGACTAAAGCTTGGATAATAGGCATCATGTTGTGTCCAAATTATGCAAAATCCCCGTACAAGAAAGTAAAATAGCCTGACAATTTGCAATTTCAGGTCTTTTAGTAGGCGCAACAAATTATGAATCGCTTATCTTTATCTAGTTCCCTTGTGATTGAAGTAAAATAAAGAAGTGTTTCGTTTTTTTCCGTTTCTCTCGATTGCCAAAAAAGTGGTCAAACGTCGCGACCTCATAAATAATACATATCTTCTTTTGAAATTGACTTCGAATGTTGTTCTGTTTTATAATACTTCAGGGGCAAACACGTAAGCAACTGCTAATATATTCCCAGACAGTTAACTTACCATATAATATATAAATAGTATATATATATATTAATATATATATATATATATATAAATAAATATATATATATATATATATATATATTTGTGAACGTAGGGAGCAGGTTCTCTTTCGTAAATTTTTCGCTGAATATGACAGCGTAAAAAATAATAGTCTCGCTCTCGCTCTCGCTCTCGCTCTCGCTCTCGCTCTCGCTCTCTCTCTTTCATCTTTGTTCACTGGAGAAAGCAATTCGCGGTCGGCCCGCCCTGCCCAGTTGCGCTCTTCTGCCGATGTCTCAACTCTCTGAGATTGGCAAGAGCCATATAACCAGGTGACCCGGCTGCACGGTGACCACGTGACTATGGCCTGACGCTAGCTTTACGCATGGAAACCGTGATTCATGATCAGGCCTGACTTCATTCAGTCCCTGTTGCGCAATCTGTTTCGAGAGCGCTGATTGGCCGGGTGCGGACACGGCTGGCTGGGGTCATCAGAGGCGTAAGTAGGAATTTAGTTACGAACCTCACAGAAAGAGGTGCTGAAGATCGTTTTGCAAATTTCGCAGAAATGCATGGATGCAAACCAAAAACGAGTATCGTATTTTTAGGACGACACAGCCTTGTGACCAGTATGCAAAATTTCGAACGATTCCGACACATGGTTTAGGGAGATATGAAGCGATTATCTGAGTCGCAACTAGTACCAACCATGACTTTTGTAGTGACCTGTCAGACCCCCGCCCCCTAACCCGGACACGAGTGATTGGTTGCTCTACCCGGCGAGGGTTACTCAAATATCTTTATTCTTTATAGTGACCTGACTGTGACTGCACATTTAAACCAGACTTGAGAAGAAAAATCGATGCCATGGCATTCGATTCAATTTGATACAGTTATCTTAGAGGGTGCCACTTTTCTAATCCACTTACCCCAAGATGTGACGGTATGTGTACTATATCTATCGGCGTGGGGTATGTTTGGGTTGAGTTTAGCGATAGCGTATAATTGTGGATGAATGGGTAGTTATGGCCGGGTAACAGACAATTTTTACATATATTAGCAGAAGTAATCATAAAAGGGATTATTCATGGAAATTGAGGCTGACTTGATAATATATTCACCTCCAGTGTAGTGAAGCAGAGAGATCAACACAAAGCAGTTCAGATACATTAAAATGCGTATATAATGGCAGGCAATAATTATGCCAAATTTGCTTTGTGGGTACTTGCGGGTAGCTTGACAGCCTATTGGCTCCAAGGTGGGTAGTGGTGGGTGAGTTGAAGGGGGTTTGCGGGTCGGGTCGGGTAGCCACAAGCCTGAAAAGTGGCACCTCTAATTCATACATTGAGAGCTTTCGATGGCCGCCTTGCGCGTCTTGCTGCGGTTATTGGTTTGGAAGATACCAGGGGGTAAAATTTACCCCCTACGCCGCGCGTTCGGCTGGAGACCCCTACGCCGCGCGGGTTAAAGGGAAATATTTACCTTTCCCAGACAAAATGGAGTTATTACTTGAACTCGACAGACGATACCAAAAAGACCAAAATACACTGTAAATTCGTTACAGTTTACTGTCCCACCGAAATAATCGTCTTTTATTTTTGTTAGCAGCAATTTCTCATGCTTCCGTTATAGTATAACAATGATTTAATTTAAATTTAAGAATTAAAGGGAGTGTGCCTACTCTTTTGAAATGTGAAATATATTTTATTACGGTAAGAAGCTATTGGTTTGATCATTGGTTACGATAAAATTCACGTTGGAGCTTCCTTTAGTTGAATTTTTACTTATATTCTGTTTTGCAAGTTTGCTTTGTTTCAAAACTCATAAACGTCATCCCTATACACTAGTTAACGAAGATGTTTACCTTTACAATGACGCACCAAAGAATAAACAAACCCATACGAATGTTGTATGGGCTTGTTTATAGTTTATAGATGAGCTGTTCGACAGCTGCTAATCAGTGTTCACGAGTTGTTTTCTATTGGCCAGCGCTAACAATATATGCTAGCGTTGTAATTTAAGGGCAATGATTCCATAGGCGTACCCAAGGGGGGTGGGCAAAAGGGGCAATTGTCCCCCCTGAAGGTCCGTGGGTGCCCCCTTGGCCAATGGGCCTCCCTGGCCAGTGGCCAATGACCCCCCTTGGACAATGGCCCCCTTTGGAAATAGGGCCCGAAGGGCCCTATTTTCTCTCAGAAAACTTTAGAGTGTTTTGGTAACTTTAGAGTGTTTAGAGCACAACAGAGGCTCTTCAGAGGTTCTGCAAAGGTTTTTGAGGTCAGAGTACCCTCTAAAGCGACCAGAGTGCCACCTCAGGTGGCCAGAGTGTCTTCTCAGGTGGCAAGAGGGCCCTCTCAGGCGGTCAGAGTCATAGGCGTACTAAGGGGAGTGGGCAAAAGGGCAATTGCCCCTCTGAGGGTCTGTGCGTGCACCCTTGACCCATTTGCCGGGGTGTGGTTTCCTATCTCTTTGTGGGTGCCAGAGCACCCACTAAGCTGAAATGGGTACCACAATAGTCTGTCGGCACCCACAATCAAGAACAAGTTTAAAATAAATAATAATGCAATTTTAAGGGCCTGGATTTTGCTGATCGTCAGATGTTGCAACTTAAATGACTTGACATACAGATGTATGCCAAGCATCCGTTTTAAATCTTCCTAGCTATTTTTACCGCACTTTTCGTTTCAGTTAGTCGCATAATACATTTTACCATGGCACTAGCTGTCAAAAAACTGATAATTTTTCTACCCAAACATTGCTTTGTTTCATGCTGAAAATTGCTCGATGTGAACATATTTACTTCAACGTCCATATACCTACCTTCTCTAAACTATTTAAATTGTGTAAGCCGAAGGTGTGTCAAGATCGATGCAAATTTAAATTGTAACCCTGAAACAAAATAGGTTTTACTAGCGATCAATTATCAAATACATACCTTATAGTTTTAGAATGTTGAATGAAGTTGATCTAATGTTATTAATACAAAAACGATTTTATGTTGTGATTTATCGGCGCCTGTGTGTGCCTTAAAACAAAAAACCGCGCAGCGTAAGGGGGAGGGAATTTTACCCTCCGTTCCGGGTTTTCTCAATCACTTGAAACTTTGACAGATAGCAACGTCAAATTGTCGGTACTTTATGCAGCATCAATTTGATGTCTTCTAAAAAAAGTTAAAAATAATGCAAAACTGTTGAAGATAATGACATTTTAATACCGTCCGTCATGTCATGCCATTTTGAGTGAAAAAGTAAATGTTTGCGAAATCGTAGAAAATATAGCTTTTAGGCAAATTTCAGACGAAAATTGTAAAAGGGAGACAATTTGATTTTCTACTAAATTGTTAACTCAGATTTGCACAATTTTTGTTTTTTGACCCGTCGAAATAAAAAACGAACTGTTGGGAAATTGTCCAGAAAAATCAAAATTTTCAAGCTATTAAAAATGGAATATATATGAGAAAACCAAGTATAACAGATACCAAAACCAAATTGCAAAGCAATATCTGTATTTGTCAGTGACTGATTGCTCCCGAGTTATAAGTAACGAGTGACGTCATTTATTGAAATAACGTTTTTTATTACTTTTTTACCAGGTACAAATCAATAAATGTCGTTGCTTTATTTATGAGACAAAACTGGTCTGGAATATGCCTTTTTTATTAATTTGCCTGCACCAGTGTCATACTTTTACATTTACTTTTACTAGCGATGTGATATCTTCTTTCTTGTCTGACTGTACGTTTTGTGTAGATATTAATTTGACTTCAGCCGTTATTGGGCTCCGGGCCTGTGGTTGTTCTATGCTTAATACACATAATACACATAATATTAATCAGTTTCAAATTTTGACCTTAGACGACCTGACCTTGACTTTTAATGGTGTCAGTTTGTGAAAATGGCTGCTGCTATCGAGTTCTACGTGTACAATAACCCCTTAAAGATGTGTTGCAAGACTTTCGTAGACCTATAGGTAACAGTGACTTTTTGTGACCTGACCTTGATCTTTGCTTACAATTTCACTTTTAATTAATGCAGGAGATGCAGTATATATATATAAGCTTCTTGCATTATAACACATAGGTATATTTACAGTTAATTATACTATATATATATATAATATATATATATATATATATATTTATATATATATATATACAGAACCACCTGGTAAGTTTTCCAAATACTGACACATGCAGATCCACCACTTAACACACCAACCGTCGCCCCTGACCCGCGCGCGCCAACTGGCCACCAGCAGCGCGCTCAAACAATCGCTTCCATGTCCCAACCCAAGGCCGTTCTTCTTCTGGCGGGGCGCCCTATAGCAACGGAACACCAACCATACGGCACATACTTACATTTCCCCCCTCTTAATAGACCAATCAGGTTCATATCTTTGAGGCGGGCGGACCACACGCCCCGAACGCGTTACCAGCGGACTTGCTGGCTCAGGATTGGGTTCTGGTGCGACACATGGTGGGGAAACAGGGCGCACCACATTGCGAGGTACAGGTTAAATACAGAAACGTGGCTGCTGCAGCTCTTCCACATGCGGTAGGGGGGTGTGACACACATCGGCGGTGCATGTTGCGGCTTCGGTTCAGCATTGGGTACAGGTACGAAACAACAGTGGATATATACATTCGGTGTTGGGTGCGGCGCACATGCGGTGCTGTCGCATTTATAGAAATATATATTACTTTCAACCGATAGATACAGTATTCCCGAGATATATACTCTCGAATAGATAGGAACTTTCTCACATCACTGCGGGAGCGCCACAAGAGACGCAGAAAATATATAGACCGCTTTGGATAAAGAGAATAACAAACACTAATTGTAACATAGAAAACTCATTCAGTTTTCTGTCATACAGTCCTTTGTTTCGGTCATGTGCAGCCTGGTCGCGATTTACCCATCATCGGACGCCGCCTCCAGGCTCTCCCAGATCGTCTATGTTACTGTGGGAACGTTGGGCGTTGGTCTGTCACGCTTCAGCACAGAAGAGATAACATCAGCGCAAATGAGAGTATATATACCTGGGCTCACGATATGCCAACATCAACATCGGAAGAATTATGTCCCACTGCGAATGCTGCTCTAAGACAAACTTACTTGGCCAACTGTTTGATGTCCGATTGGGGCACGTTCAGTATGGAATTCCCATTAGGATGATAGCTGGACGTTTTTGACTGTTGGATACCCAGAAGTAAGCACACCTCCTTCATCAAGACCCACAAAATCCTTCCTGCTGATCAAGAATGAACACGCTTATAACGCCAAAACGCGAGATGAACTCGTTGACCAGCACAGATGCCACCGTACAGCTTTCCTCGTCTCGCAGTGGATACGCCTCAACCCCAGCGAGTGAAGTGGTCCGTCACGACCAGGAGGTGTTTTGAAACCCTGTGGCGTCTCTGGAAGGTTTGTTACCAATCCATTGACACAATTCCATCGCTCAGAGCCTGAAAAGTTGACCCAAACCGCACACGGCCGAGGCGTGGGCGAGTTTCGTGTCGCACACTGACGGCACTGAGTGCAGAAATCTGACACTGTCTTATCTAAACATGGCCACCAAAACCTGCGCCGCGCCACCTTTGCCAGTTTGGTGGCGTTGAAGTGCCGCCTGTCGGTCCATTGTGGGGGATTCCAAGACTGTGGGAATGAGTTGTGGTGGCACCACGTGTAGCTGTGCATGCTCCCTGGGTCGGAGCCTGAACACCCTGTAGAGGACGCCGTCGATCAGCCGTAAACGTGACCACTGTTTCCAATACGGCAACGCGCCCTCCGACATTGCAGAGCGGGCAGGGCATTTCGCTCTCTCTGACAGTCTCGAAATCACTTCAGAGATAGCCACATCAGACTGCTGCTTCGCGCGGATGAAGTCTGGTCCCACGTGGATTCCCACGCGTCGAGTGCAGCCACAGTGTCGATGTCGCCAATACCGGATCAGTCTGCGGTTGCGCTCCCGTGTGGGATCTGGCCGGCGACTGAGCGCATCTGGAGCCTCATGAAGACGGCCCGGGCGGTGCACAATATCAAAGTGAAATTCTCCGAGAATTTCCAGCCAGCGAGCGAGGAGGCCATCAGGATTCCGAAAATTAACCAGCCACTGCNGACCGAACTCCCTGCTCACTTCTACGCTGTGTACATGAGGTACGAAGTGCGCCCATGCTTCCCTCTACCCCGCAGGTGTAGCCTCTGCCTGAGATACGGGCATGGTAAAAACACGTGCAGAGACCGCACTGAAAGGTGCACAAGGTGCGCAGGCGAGCACCCTTCCGAAGGGTGTGATGCCCCGCCATACTGTGCCGCGTGCCATGGCCCCCACCCCGTGACCGATAGCAACTGCCCTGTGTGGATCGAGAAGTTGCAGGCGCTCCGTGCAGCGACCCCACAGGTGGCCGCTTCCAGTCCTGGCTCCCGGATGCAGGTGCAGGTGCAGCACCTGGCTCCTCGTGACCCCGATGACCAAGCACGTGCCTCCACATCCGGACCCCGACCCCAGCATACCCGCGGCTCTGGTCCTACGCTGTCCCCGTCACCTCACCGTGCAGTGTTCTCCACCAGTACTGACCCGCGGCAGTGGCCGGAGCTACCGCCCCCAAGTGCCATTCCGACAGGTGACCCACCCTGCTCTTCTTCACGGCGCTCTGGGCAGACTCGACCCGAGTCTGCGGTGCGAACACCACCTCACAGTATCCCTTCACAGCTAGCGGCTCATGGGGAGGCTCCGAGCGCGGGTCCCGGAAAACAACTCGCACATGATGGTAAGCCAGCACATACGGATGTGATGCACACATTGTGCCGGTGATCAAACGACGTGCTGTCTCCAACAGCCTCTCAACCCCGTCATCGGTACTTAGACTCAGACGACTCGACGTCCTTCGCTTCAAGTGAGGATGAGTCTACCCCGAAGGCTCCCCCGCCACCCGCCTCTCTGCAGACGCCGCCTCCTGACAGCGAAACTGATTCGCCCCCCACCCCACCTACACAGCGACGTAGCAACCGCATGCGTACACGGTCAACGCCCAATGGTAAGAAAAACCTGGGTTACAGAACAAAGCCCGCAGTGATAAGGGCTTTCATCCCAGAGGGTTCTGCCTAAGCTAACCACCAAAGAAAGAAAAATGAAAAAATTGCAAATATTATACTGCAATGGAATGTCGCCGCCACGGACGCAGAAACTTATAGTACTCGCCCCGCTTGGGCACATTGCGATACAAAAACACTTTGTCACCTGCACCGTATGAAAACTCATTCAGTTTTCTGTCATACAGTCCTTTTGTTTCGGTCATGTGCAGCCTGATCGCGATTTACCACATCATCGAACGCCAGCCTCAGGCTCTCCCTCAGATGTCTATGTACTGTGGAACTTGCGCCGGTCTGCTCAGGCGCTTCCCCAGCACAGCTCACGGGGAAGGCGAGGCTTCAGCGCAAACATCAGCGCAAATTGGAGAGTAAGCCCGTCGTCAATGCAACTGGCTCGTATGCCAAACATCAACATCGAAGATTGTATGCTCCTCACTGCGAATGCCGCTCATAACTTGGCCGAACATGTTGTGATTGTCGATTGGCACGTTCAGCATTGGATTCCCCATAGGATGATAGCTGGTCGTTTTTGACTGTTGGATACCAGAAGTAAAGCACACCCCTTCATTACAGAATCCCACAAAATCCTTCCCTGATCAGAATGAACACGCTCATAACGCTCAAAACGCGAGAGAAATCGTTGTCCAGCACAGATGCACCGTACTAGCTTTCGTCGTCTCGCAAGGGATACGCCTCAACCCAGCGAGTGAAGTGGTCCCGCACGACCAGGAGGTGTTTGAAACCCTGTGGCGGTCTTGAAGGTTTGCTTACCAAAGTCATGACACATTCCTTCGCTCAGAGCTGAAAGTGATACCCAAACCCGCACACGGGCGAGCGTGGGGCGAGTTCGTAGTCGCACACTGACGCACTGAGTGCAGAAATCTGACACTGGTCTTATCTAAACATGCACCAAACCTGCGCTGCGGCTCACCTTTGCCAGTTGGGGCGTTGAAGTGCCCCCGTCGGGTCCATTGTTGGAGGGGATTCCAAGACTGGGGATGAGTTGTGGTGGCACCACAGCGTAGCTGTGCAGCTCCTGGGTCGGAGCCTGAACACCTGTTAGAGGACGCCGTCGATCAGCCGTAAACGTTGCCCACTGTTTCCAATACGGCAACGCGCCCTCCGACATTGCAGAGCGGGCAGGGCATTTCGCTCTCTCTGACAGTCTCGAAATCACTTCAGAGATAGCCACATCAGACTGCTGCTTCGCGCGGATGAAGTCTGGGTCCACGTGGATTCCCACGCGATTCGAGTAGCAGCACAGTGTCGGATGCCGCCAATGACCGGATCAGCTGCGTTGCCGCTCCCGTGTGGGATCTGGCCGGCGTACTGAGCGCATTCTGAGCCCATGAGACGGCCCGCGGTCACATTCGAATGAAATTCTCCGAGAATTCCAGCCAGCGAGCGAGGAGGCCAATCAGGATCCGAAAAATTTAACCAGGCCACTGCAGCGGACGAATGTCTGTTCGGAAAATGAAACTTCTCCCCAACAAATAGTGCCGGAATTGTGCACAAACGTTACCGCAGCCAAGAGCTCTTTCTTGTGACAGGAGTATGCGGCTGAGATTCGACAAGCTCTTACTGTCGTAGGCACTGCGCGCTCGCCGTCCTTTGTCCTCTGCAGCAGGGACAGCTCCCATTTTGGACCCCGAGCAATCTGCATCCAGTGACGGAACTCTCCCGCCCTGGAGCAATCAGGATACCGCAGACTGGTGCCGCACAGGAGCGCCTTGAGCGACTCGAACGCTACTTGCGCTCAGAATTCAGTGGTATTCCACGTCTTTCCGCGTCAGATGATGAGCGGGGGCTTGCCATTGCCGCAAAAGTCCGAATGTAAAACGCTTGAATACGTTGCCAGACCTAAACATGAGCAGAGATTTCGTTCATCGGCAACCGGCACTCTTTCATTTGAGACCTTCTCCGGATCAGGACCCACCCCTCAGCAGACACAACATGACCAGGTAGTAAGCTGCGACTGGAAGAAGCGGACACTTGACAGGTTTAGAGTGAGATTGGCGGCTGCCAGGCGGCAGAAAACCTTTCCAACCTCGCAGATGCAGATCAAAAACTGTCCGAAGAATATGAGGATGTCATTCAAGTAGTCACGTTAATCTTCGGCACAAATTCACCAGCACGAGACTCAGAAGTCTAGCGAAAGAACTTGGCGCCCCACTGAGACCATACGGACACGACCTGTACTGCCATATCACATCTTTCGGAATTCAAACAATACTTATTGAAATAATCTCCTCTTATAGCTGCAATACAAGAAACGCATTTTCGTGATCTAGATGCTTATAACTACAGTGTTCCAGTACACCTATATCGGACGATAAATTTACCAAACCGTCAGGGGGCGTAGCTCTATATGTATCTAACTCCATCCCCCAGCGACAAACAATCATACCGTCCCCGCTAAATGTTGTGGCAGCCACTGTGTCATTCTGTCGTTGTGAGTGTCTGGTTCTGTCTGTGTATTTGCCACCAAACTCTCCACTTGTCACACAACGTTCTCTACACAACCTGTTCTCTCTTATGCCCGCAAACTGCCTTATGCTAGGAGACTTCAACGCACACAACCCGCTCTGGGGAAGTCAACGGTTATCTCCGCGTGGAGCACTTATCGAAACGGAGATGAATGAGCAAGCACTGGTCTTCATGAACGATAGCACACCAACTTTCATGAGTTTCAGCTATTTCAGCCGGAGAAGGTCTACGTCCGCAATAGACTTGTCCATAGCATCGCCTCGTATTGCACCATTGTTTCATTGGTTTGTAACTACAGATCCTTTATTTTCTGACCATTTTCCCATCCATCTCACTTTAACATGTGCCACCCCACTTCTACCGTCACCTGCTGTCAAAAAGTGGCGCACAGAAAACGCTGATTGGTTAGCGTTTAACGACAGAGTTAATCGACATGCTCCATATGACATGAGGCAAACTGTTCCTAATATCTTAAATGCCGTCGATATATCAGCCTCAGAAACAATGAAAACCACAACTTCAAACGTCAGGGCCAGTCGACCAACAAACGCTGTCTGGTGGAATTGGCGGTGTCAGCGTGCAAAGGCACTCCGGCGAAGGGCCTTTAGAAACTTTCAGAAATGTATATGTGACCGTCATGCGGAAATGTACACAGCAGCACGCAAGGAATGTTCCGAGACCCTGCGCCGAGAGAAACAGGCATCGTGGCACGACTTTGCCTCTAAGTGCAACCGGTTCACTCCGCTGAAAGACATCTGGGGACAAGTCCGTGCCTTTTCCTCTCGCCGGAATTATTTAGGTGCATTCCCCCAACTTGTCATTGACAATACAGCCATAACCGAACCGCACGATGTTACCAATGCCTTTGCAAAACATTTCGCAGACATTTCAGCCACGGAAATTTATCCGCCACATGTTCATCGAGCTCTAGTTGACAAAGCCGAAGGTCTAGACTTTTGCTCTGACAACTCTGAACCCTACAATACTCCCTTTACTATGCGTGAACTTAAACTGTCTTTGGCCAAAGCGGGCGACAAGACCTCAGTTGGCCCGGATGGACTGCCTTACTCATTTTTCACTAACCTCAACGAGCTGAACCTTTCAACACTGTTAATTGCTTTTAATAATCTATGGGTGGACCACACCTTCCCGGATGTATGGCTCGAAAGTACAATCATCCCAATTCTGAAATCTGGCAAAGACCGACACTTAGTGAATTCTTATCGTCCAAATCTCTCTTACCAACTGTGCGTGTAAGATACTAGAAAATTGGTAAACACTCGCTCGTTATTTCCTGAGACAACGACGGTCTGACGCTTCCAAAGTGGTTCCGAGGGCACCACAGCACAGCTGATAGTATCGCCCGCATGATATCAGACGTACAGGTTAACTGGGAACGCCGAAAGCCTACCGTAGCGGTTTTCTTAGACCTCACGTCCGCCTTTAACAAGGTTCATCGCTTACTGTGTCTACAGTTGCATACGCTTGGCATCCGTGGCCACTTAGCCCACTTCCTTTGCAATTTCATCCAACCTCGCTCATTCAAGGTTCGCTGCCAGGCAACACTCTCGAATACCAATCAGATGGAGCATGGGGTTCCACAAGGTAGCGTTCTTTCTCCTACTCTCTTTCTGATTGCCATCAATGACATACTTCTCACTCTCCCCCGTGTCCAAATGTCTATCCGCTACTCTCTGTTTGCAGACGATCTAGCTTTATGGTGCTCGCATACAAACTGTCAGGAGTCCTTTTCGGCTCTACAGAAAGCTATTAACCATTGTGTTGAATGGTGTGTGAAATGGGGATTTTTCCTTTCCGCCCCAAAGTCCGCAATGCTCATTTCAGCAGGACCTGTGCCTAATCTGATCCACTCGCCACAGATTGACAACACCCCCATACCCCATTGCAGGACTCACAAATTCCTGGGAGTTACTTTGGACTCGCATCTGACTTTCAAAGCTCACATCGAAGATGTCCGAACTTGATGTCTAAAACGCGTGAATGTTCTTCGCTGCCTCTCTGGTTACTCATGGGGTGCTGACCGCAAAACATTGGCTATACTATATATAGGCATTATCAGGTCCGTGCTGGAATATAACTGCTTCCTTTTCAGCACCATATCCATCACTTTGGGTAAACGCTTGGAAACCATAC
>VOPJ01015554.1:0-11335 GCA_014673585.1 Semibalanus balanoides | reverse complement strand
TATGTTTTTGAATGAATTGATGAATTGAAGCTGAATTGAATAGAATTATGGATTGAATATAGAATAGGGGTGTGCACGTGCGCACGTGCAAGGGCACCCCACCCCTGACTAACGGAAAAGTGGCGGCTGAGGGTGAGGGATCCCTAACCACACACCAAATTCAAACACAATCAGTCCAGACGTTGCGGAGTTTTTTGTGACAAAATACCTTTCAACACCACTCAAGCGACACGCGTGGACCGCGGTAGTCACCCACATGAGTCGGCACTGGCATTAAACAGGGTAGATCGGATGGGGCTAATCAGCAGTCAGCAAAGAAACCCGTTTGTCAATCGGAAGTGCTGTTGCAAAGATATGAGCTTCTCAAAATCGTCGCCACAGGTCGGGTCGGGTTGGTTCGGGTTGGGTCGCTTATAATCAGATTTGTCCCATATACCACGGGAAAACGAGCGCTCGCTCGTAATAAGTATCGTCACGGGTAATGATTTTGGACGTCACACCGGTGGCAGCGTGACGGCGGCGATGGATTATTGTTGGTATCTTCTGTAAGAGGCTGCTGTGACTGACAGACAGTCCATACCAATGAAATGCATTATCTGTCTTGCCATGAATTGGAAAATATAATCATACATTAATTTGTAATATTGGGTGTTTATAACCGAAATTATTACGAAAAATCGTGTTTTTCCCGACACCCTGTAGATGCTCTGTAAAGTATTTATATGTTATAATTTTGAAGGAGCAAGTGTCACTGCAGCAGCAACATGCCCTGGTTGGCTATTCCCAAGGAAATATAAATAGCTATTCCGATGTCCTCTCTACATCCCTTTTACTGAAGCGTGGGGGCAGCCCCGCCATGTGGGGGAATTCCGCGCCATATCCTCTATTGTCGGACCTAAGTGCTGCAGCCAGCGTCCGGGGCTGTATCTTCCCGTGCCTGACATGCGGAGGGGCTTATTGTGACCGCCGTCCGATGGAGTTTCTGGCGAGTTTGAGAACAGTATCGGCGTTTGTTAAAAAAAAAAAAAAATGTTATAATAATTATGGCCTTTGTGAACAGTACTTACAGAGCTGTGAAGAAGTTCGACTTGGATGAAGTCATGTTTTGCTTGGATATTGGGGAATGTTAAATGGCTATAAAGATACAGCGCGATTTAGCACCAGGAGTTGATTCAGAGTGACACTGTCTAACCCGGGAAATGCGACTGAACGACACGGCTTAAGCTGACATTGTTTGGTGGTCTCGATGTTCGGAGTAAAGCAACACCGTCTACACTCGGTGACTCTCTAAAAAAGCCTATTGGTACGAGAAATCCGATCCGTGACTCGTGGTACCTAGATCAGTGATCAAGTGGCGATGAAGATTCCAAATATTTCAAATGAAGTCAAATGTTATATCAGTGAACGCAACATTTGGGCAGCCCCCATCAAGTGTTTGACATTCCTAAGTGATGACGTCACCAAAGTCCCGGCCCGTGGCCTTCAACATAAGAGCCAACGGGGAATTGCGTTTTTTTATGGCCCCCTGAGGGCGGGGCAATGCCGACCCAATAAGCATTTCCTCACATATCTTAGCCCAGCCATGCCGCTGGGTGATTGTTTTGACAGCGTTCGATGGCCAACAAATCAGGTTTTGTATATGGCATGCAGGTAGATTGTTTTAATTAATGTGACTTTCGTTCAGATTGTGTTGAAAAAAAATGGAATGGAAATTTTTGGCGTAAAAAGATGTGCGGGTAATGCCGGACACGTTTGCAAGTAATTAATTTTTGAACTCTGAATGACAGAACGTGTGTGCACCTTCTTTTTCTCTGAAAACTTGTTTATGCATGTAGAAACTTTTGCAAAGCCTTTTAGAGACATCACGTATGGTCTCACCCCTTTTCACAGCCTTTAGGGCGCATTTCATCGATTGTGGACCACTTTGCCCGGTCAGTTATTCGGATATAGTTGCGAGACATCTGATCTGAAACGGAACGAAACAGGATAAGGCAGCTTTGTGTTAACCCGCGCCCGGGTGGGCCTCCGAGACAACTTCGCCATGGTGGGGGGGGGTCAAAATGACTCGAAAACGAAAAGAGATAGAAAGAAGCAGAAGAAACGTTTTGAAAGCTCTCAACGTGTACATTCGAAGTTACAGAGACCATTTTTAGCTAAGGTCAATATTGGCGTCACCAGAGGTCATCAAAGGTCAATATTCACAGTTTTGGGACTTTCGCTTCGAAAACCCCGTTATCTCGTGAACTTATGATAGCTAGGAAAACTGGAAAAGGCACTCTCCGAAAGTTAATTTAAATTTGCATTCGCCCTAGTTTCGTCAAAATTAAGCTCAGATCAATAGTTCAGCTCCAGAGGTCATGAAGGTCAAAAATGAGTTTTGGGTAGATTTTGTTTTCCCTAATAACTTTTTACTCTAATAAAGATAAGCAATGAATTTAACACCATCGTGGTTCGTCTCGACAAAGCGTTTGAATATGTACATGGTGACCTTCAAGGTTCAATTTCAAATTTTGACTCAGGTCAAGGTCATTTAGTGAACTGGTAAGGTCATGTTGGCATTAATGGGGTCGATGCGTCAGACGAGACAAAACAGGCTGGTTTCAACCGATCGTCTCTATCTCTTTGCTATCAAAAGTTATTAGCAAATCATTGCTGATGACCTCAGATGACCTCAAATGACCTTGTAGATATAAATGAGTAACAACTGCACCTTGATCATCCAGAACGAGCCAAAAAAACATGATTCTGAAAAAATTAGCTTGATCAGTCGTATATTTCTGAATTGGAAGCATTGTTTTCCCATTCACTTATAATGGGGAGGTCAGAAAATTGACCTGACCTTAGGTCACCGATACAAAAAAATCAAAGAATAAACAAGTTGTAGGGTATTATAGATCTTATGAAAATCCTGCAAGTTTCAAATCTTTCGAAGCAAAAACTGGTGCTTTGGCACGATCACAAACATTTTGAAGGCTAGGTATTAAGTGCACCTGTGACCTGACCTCGGTTGACGCTGAAGTAAACTTTTTTGTCAAAGTGTGGGAAATTGAATGTTCAAACAGTATGGCAAAATTGGCAGCGCTTGGCGCGCCGCTGTTTTCGCTATCCGAAAAACCGCAGGGGGTCAAAATGCCCCCCCCCTACCAGGGCGAGGGTTTAAATTAATGGAATGCTGGTAAGGATCTTTAAAAGGACATAGAAAGTATGATCTGAAAATTAATCGTTGGTCGAACGGTAATGGGAAATCGGAACGTGTCCTGGCTTTAACCCCCTCCCCCGAGGTAAGATGCCATAGAGCCACGAGGCTCGCGACGCTATGCGCCATACTTTGTCAAATTTGGACAAAATTAACAGAGAAAACGGACGACGACAGTTGCTGTGGCCCCAGCAAATGCGACAACATCATAATATCTTAGAGCGACCCAAGAAAATGTTTTACTTTGGGTTGTATGAAAGCGATTAAGCAGCTCATGTGCAAGGACTGGTCACTTCGCCGACCATGGCGTCCCAGATGATTTTAAACCATGCCAGTAGATTAAGGGTAGGAAGGTATCCTTTGTATGGCGGTGTCCGGCATTATCCACTGTCCGGTGTGCCCTCGTCCTCCCCTACAGGGGGCGGCCAGGGGCTAAAGCCCCACCCCATTGAGGCGCACAGGGGCCGTCCAATACAAATAGCACCCCCGCCATATCCGCTTAAAAATGGTTACGAAAAATGGATACTGGCTGCGAAAAAATAACGTTTTGAACGAAAAGTAAGTTAGTTTTTGCTCGTTCGTGTTTTCTCTATTTGCTCGTTCGTGTTTCCTCCATTTGGTAGCAATTTGGTAGCAGTAGGGAGTAGGCAAAGTGGCTCGTTTGATCGTATTTCGGGTATAGGCATGGATGAGAAATACCCTGGATTGGCCACTGAGTGACAAATGTGACCGACCAAACGACATACAGGAGACGGTTTGTTTATGCTAAATCGCGTCGAAACGCGAAGTGCTTCAGATGCCTTTTCCATTGCAGGACAGTTATTCGTTTTTGACGCATATAAAATATTGTATATATATCCATTGGAAGGTAAGGATCATTATGGTGGCGTGCCGTTGCTGTACATTCTTTGGTTATTTAATAATACGGAAATGTGTAATGCCATTTCAAATATGGGATCCAATCCAACAATACTGAATATTCATTTGTTCATACCATACCTTTGAGGTAATTTGCTAATCATACCTTGGAGAGCAATTTGTGTGAAAAGAGTTTTAATCTAAAGCTTTGGACGGAAAATATGAACAATCAACTAAAATACATTGTGTTTACCCTTGCCCTAGCTGTGACCTGACATGTGACCTTATTCAAATATTTATCGTTTGCTTCTGATCACTAGCGGATCCAGAGGGGGCGGCAGGGGCGTTAGCCCCCCCCCCCCATATTGCCTGAAATCGGCGAAATTTGACATATTTTCCATTGTAGAGGGAAATCTTAATAACTTACCAAGGCATATTTGTTTTAACTGTTCAGTAAGATACAGGAAGCAAATCAGATGAGTTTTCTCGAATTTGATGAAACGTTTTTGAAATTTAGGCCCCCTGCTTCATTCTGGATCCTGCGCAGTGCCTTCTGATACGTCTCATGAAGAGGAACGAATATCATTTGGTAGCTATTGCGCTTGCGCATCGCGCTGCCGGTTATTAGTCGGAAGATAACGAGGGGACGTGTTCGGCTTGATGTGGTTGGCGGGAGCTCTCCTGTTAATGCCGAAGCTTGCGCTTCGACCGCTAGGTGGCCGCCATGGTCTCCTACATTAAAGGCGCCGACAGAGAGTGACCAATCCAGGGTATTTCTCATCCATGGTATAGGTAAGTGATACATTTATAAATTTACACTAGATAAAAAGGAGATTTGTTCACGACTCGACCCTACCCCCACTGGGTCAAGTACCCGGAGGCCCACAGCGAAAATTAGCCCCCCATATTGGGAGGCTGGATCCGCCAGTGACCCCTTCCAGTCACTATTTGACCTCAGGTCATCTGTAATGACGCTAATATTTATTTGACGAGCCGGCCAAATCCGTATTCGTTGTTTACCTGACGTTTGTGTTCACAATTATACACAATATTGGTTTCAGTGAGTATATTCGAAATCTAGAAGCATTTGTAGCTGATGTCAATCGCTTGACCTCAGGAGCTCAAAGCGTCACCGAAAGGTCAAATATCGGGTACCGCATAACTTGCTCTCAAACGACTTGGGTAACCAGCCCAACGTTAATATACACACAAAACATAGATGGTGCACAAACAACAATCTGACCGCCCCTGGTCATTGCTTGACCTCAGGTCACACCATAAGTTACCATTATGGCACACGGGAGAAGAACTGGGCACCGCATAACTTTTGTGCAAAAATTCACTTAGATAAGCCATTTGACCACCAACGGGCAACGCCTCCCCTTTAAAGGGACCAGGGACGTAGCCAAGGGGGGGGCCACGGGGGCCATGCCCCCCCCCCCCTGAGCGAAATAAATTCATACTAGATAGAATGAGATTCTTCTGAAAACTCGCCCTACCCCCCCCGCCCCTCCGACGCCGGTCAGCATTATGCTGAGGAGCAAATGAGATTTCACACTAGATAGAATGCGATTTTTTAATTAAACACCGATCCTACCCCCCCCCCCCGTCGCATCATATGGTGATTGAGGAGGCAAATTAGATTTTTTTCGACGTGTCCCCCCCCCTGAAGAGCAAAATCTGGCTACGTGCCTGACAAAGTGGACGTCCACTTAAAAAAATGTGCTCAATATGTACGTCGTTTTGTGGTGCAAAATATGAAGTGAATGCTGCGCATCACGATTTGACATTTGTTTCTCACGACAGTGCTTCATTTCATCCAAAATCAGTTTTAATATTTGCGGCTGAAGACGTCATAATGAAGGAATTTTTGGGAAAAAGGAAAACCTTCACGCTGTTATAAGTGGACTAGTGTATGGCTAATGTATGGCAAGGTAAAACAAGTCGACTGTAATCAACATTTAAGCAAAGAGAGACCTACGACATCGGTCTCGGCCATCATTCAAATAATTGGGGGCTTGTCGATGTTACAGATTGCAGAAATCAAACTCGAGTTCTCTGTGATTCGACCTTTCGTGGTTGAATCTTAACTTAATACCATAAACATTAATTTCAAATGCCAAGCACGAAAATGGCCTATCTCAACTCAAATTTATTATTGTTAAGGTGGGACAGTCCCTTTAACGCCACCAAAGATGCACAACAAATGACTTGTCCCTACCGGTCACGCTTATTTGACCTCAGTCACCTGTAAAGACGTTAATATTTAATTGACGAGCCTGCAAAATACGTAATACGTATTCGTTGTTTACCGGCCGATTGTGTTCAAACTTATACACAATGTTGGTATCAATGAGTGTATTTGACATGTTAAAGCATTTGTAGCTGAGGTCAATCACTTGACCTCAGGAGGTCAAAAAGTACCCGGGAGGTCACTATTTGACCTGAGGTCAAATAGTGACCGATAGAGGTCAAGTCCTGTGTTGTGCACCTTTGGTAGGTTGAAGGGAAAGCGTTAGTGGTCAAATGGTATATCTAAGTAATTTGAGAAAAAAAGACATGCGGTACCCCAGTCATTTTCCCATGTGCCATAATCGTAACTTATGTTGCGACCTGAGGTCAATCGGTGACCAGGGGTGGCCAGACTGTTGTTTGTGCACCATCTATGGTCTTTTGCAAACATCAAGCCGTCCGGCTGATAACCTTCAGCCGTTTAGGGAAAACATGCGGTACCCGAGATTTGACCTCCCAGTTACTCTTTGATCTCTTGAGGTCAAGCGATTGACCTCTGCTATAAATGTTTTTACATGTCAAATACACTTTTTGAAACCAATAGTGTGCATAAGTTTGAACACAATCGGCCGGTAAACAACGAACACGTATTTGGCCGGCTCGTCAATTAAATATTGGCGTCTTTACGGGTGACTTCAGGTCAAATAATGACCAGTATGAGTCAATTCTTGTGTTGTGCACCTTTGGTGAGATAAAGGAAATGCGATGGGGGTCGAATGGCTCATCTAAGTGATTTTGGAAAAAGTTATGCGGTACCCAGTCATTCTCCCGCGTACTGTGATGGTAACTTATGGTGTGACCTGAGGTCAAGCGGCGACCAGGGGCGGTCAGATATCGCTTTGTGCAGTTGCACCGTCTGTGGTGGTTGTGTCGAGTCCCGCCGCCGCGCACTATGGGCCACAAGCCCGATCTAGCCCGCCATAATCGGTCGGAGCGATCTTTTACATTTTAATATGGAACATATATGAAAATGTTCAGAATTGACCATGGACTAAGAATATGAAAATAGTTTGTTAGTGCAATCACATATGGAGGTATAAACAGCACCGAAACACGGACCTTTGTATGAAGCTTACAGCAGGGAGTCCGCGGCTCGCGAAAACGATGTTTGTTTACGATGTTATAACGAATGAGATAGAACAAAATATTTAAAATGTCCATGTTTTTAGGTTAAAATGGAACCTTGGCTACACTGTGAAATCAAATTTAAAACTGAAAGTAGGGCTTTTCGTGCTTTTAATGACAGTTTGTGTTGACATAACAGAAATATCAGCAAAACATTGAATGCAGTTTGTTTCGTTTTAGAGGCCGAGTCTAATGAAATAAACACACGATAACACGGAAATACGAGCCATGATACTGACCCTCAAATTTGGCTTGGCTTGCTGTGGCAAGTCACTTATCTGTCCCAACCTTGCCCCCGCCCCACCAAGGGCGTGATTTGATTAATTTTCTGCCGCCCGCCGCGCGCGCAGCCGCTGCCGTGCCTGCGAGAAGGTAGGGAAGGTGGGACCCCCTGTTTACTTTCAAACCAAGCAACATAGAGTAACACGGTAAGAACCAGCATGTTGTCTGTTATGTGAGGAATCTAACGGTATGCTAATTTTAAGGTTTAATGTTAACGGTTGACCTTCCAGGTCAAGTGAATGACCTCAACTTGACCACTTCAAGAATAGTAATTTTGCTCTGTGACAAAACATCACAATTATAAATTGATAAATGTAAATAAAAGTCATGCTCCTAGACATGTTTTGTATCAGAAATACACAAAACGTATTTATTTGTTCGTATTTGGTCAAAAAGTCAAAAAAGGTTATTTTCACAAAATGACGTTATGAATTTCATACACTTAGGGAGCCATCACTCAGTCAAAAATATAGAAAATGCTCTGAAATTTGGTTTAGGTATTGTTCATACTCAGTGCTTTCACTTACGTTTCATTTTTTATAGCATTTTTGAAAATATTGATTTTGTAGTGATTTTTCAAAAAATATGTTTTTATTTTATTTTGGGGGTCAAAAAAACAAAATGGTGAAAAACCGAGGTTACCAGTGTAAAGAAAATATAGTTTTCTATCTTGCATCGTTTTTGGTTTGCGATTTGCTACAAAACTCTATTTTCAACGATTTTTCCAACATTTGTCGTTTTTCCACCAACATGACGTCACCAAAACGTCATTATCTTTCAAACTTCTCAACCGATTTAAATGAAATTCTAACAGCATACGTATAATTGTTGTCAACTTAGCTACTGCAAATTTTAGCTAGATGCACTTTATGCGTAGAGAGTTATTCAAGAAAACCCTCAGGGGAAGGTCGCTTTAGAACCCCCGTACAGCCAGGGGCGGATCCAAGGGGGGCCAATCCGCCCATGCCCCCCCCCAAAGCGAAAAAGGGTGGGGCCAACATATCTTTCCCCCCCCCCCCCAAAGGATATCATTAAATACCCCATATTGTTCAAATCGGACTGTTTTTTGTACTATTTGGTTATTAACATGTGTGAGTCTGGTACCCCGAGAAAAGATAACATTTATCGTAAAATAGCTTTGATAGCAGTCAAATCCAGCTATTCACAATACAAAAACTGGAAAAATTTGGCGCGCTTCGCGGCATCACTACAAGGTTTTTGCAATTGCTTACACAATTAGGAAATTGCGAAAAATTAATCTTTCATTAACGTGTATGCAGAGGCTCTCCTTGAACGGTGATTTCCTGGCCCCCGGGCCACTTCATACAATATTATAAACCTCGCCCCCTTCGCCTTACCGTGTCCACCTTCGCGTAGGGGCTGACAGGATTTCGCCTGTTAACTTCCAAACCAAGCATCATAGAGCAACGCGGTAAAAACCAGCATATTGCTGTCATATGATGAAGGAATCTAAAAGGCATGCAATTTTTAGGTTCAGTCTTTGGCTGAAATTCCAGGTCAAGTGAATGACCCTAGACTCCGATCACGTCAAGAATAACATTTTTTTATCCGTCAGAAAACTTAAAAATTAGAAATTTAACAAATGCAAAATAAAAAGCTTTGGCCCTTGGACCAGTTTTGTCTCAAAAATACAGAAATGTATTTATTTGTTGGTATTTGGTCAAAAAGTCCCCAAAAGGTGATTTAAAATAACGTCATGAGTTTTCGTCTATTACCTTGGGAGCCATCACTTCAATCACCAAATAGTTTATTTGCAGTTATTGCTTTAAATCTTGGTTTGGGTATTTCCCAATTTAGTTCTCTCGCTTATCTTTGGTTTTTCAAATCTTTCACAATTTTATTTTTTTAGTGATTCACCCCATATTTTTTCCAGTTTTTAGGGTTAGGAAACCCAAGAATTTCGGAAATCCGAGTTGGCCTTTTCGCAATTATATTGGCATTTTCGATCTTTGTCGCTTTCTGTTAGCAATTTGCTGCAAATCTCTATTTCTACGATTTTTAATATAGTTTACGTCTTTCCACCAACTATAATTCGTTCCACTAAAACGTCATTTTTTCTCAATGACTGAAACCAATTCAGTGAATTTTGCCAACATACGGTATTTATTTTGGTTAAACTCAGCTAATGAAATTCCAGCAAAGATGCGCCCGCATGAGTAAAAAGTGATTTTCAGTAAAACATCAGGGATGCCTGTCAGGAGGGGAAAATTAACCCTGAGGCGAGGGTTAATTTTCAAGGCTCGGTAAAGTTAAGCATGGCCTGCCAAGTTTCCGGGAAAAAGGCGACGGCGAACGATATGACCGTGAATTTCGCCCGCTTAAACACCTAAAGTAACCTAACATCAAACCCAAATGCGGGTATTTTAACATGGGAAATCCACATTATAAAAAAGATTGTGAAAAGGCATGCCACGCAGGACCCAAAACGGATATACGTTTTTTCGTCATTTCATCCGACCTCCTCAACATCAATTTCGGTGACGCCCTTGCGAAATTGTTGTATGTGAAGAATTAAAAACACGTGTATTAATGCATTACCTCGTGTGTATATGCTAAGGAAATGGTGTTCTTTGTGTTTTAAAGTGAAGTTTTCCCCTATTATTTTTCCCCTAAAAACGGAGAAAGTTTTTTCCCGATTTTTTTCCACGATTTTTCTTTTCTCCCGATTTTTTTTCCGAAAATAAAACATCACGAATAAAGTATAAAAAATCCGAAAAAATCGTATTTTTTCATCTCTAATGCCAAATAAGGTGAAAAGCCCAAATCCGTGACGGAAAAAAATGGGGGTACCTTTTTGCCGGAAAAAGTTGGCCCCCCCAAACCGAGGGGCTGGATCCGCCCCTGCGTACAGCGAGGGTTAAGAAAAAGAAGAAAAAAAAACGGAGGGTATATTGGAGAACCAAGTATGGACGATACCTAATCCGAATTTCAAAGCGATGTCTGTATTTTTGACTGACTTGTGCCTCCCTAAGTACTAGTCGGTGGCAATCAGAATATGTGGCAAACCGAAATACGTGGCCGGCCGGAATCAGGAGCCATCTGGTGACCAAAAGATGAGCTAAATTGATTGAAATTAGTACGAAATGGTTTCAAAATTCATAATACTTGCTTATTGCTTAAAGTGCCCATAACAATGACCGGAGGCTGAAAAAGGGTCATATGACGACTGACGTCAATAATCAGTTATGACGGGCTAGATCGGGATTCTGGCCCATAGTCGCGCCGGTCGCGCGGTCAGCCCGGTCCGCCCGGTCCGGGTGACCCCAGCTGACCTGTTCGGTCACGTGACCGCCTGTGGCCGGTGGAGGCCGGTGTCCGGGGTCGGCCCGGGACCGGCCGGGGAGTCGGAGCCGGGGCATGGTACCGTGCGGGTGTGCGCGGCACTTACGCCGCTATTACTGTACCAGTGTACCATACAGTCTCCCAGTACGCCTGACTGCCAATACATCTGTCCACGAGTGAGGATCTCATCTATCCGGAGACGCAACTCGAACACCGTCTATAGGGTCTTCTCAGATGACGTCACTGGCCGCCATTTTTTGAGGATTTGGGCCCACGAAA
>VOPJ01015545.1:0-14189 GCA_014673585.1 Semibalanus balanoides | reverse complement strand
CGTTTGCGGGCGGAGTTGGCAGGCAACAGAAAAAAACAACCTTCGGTCCGGCGATGCACCAAAGCATTGCCCCGTGCACTGGGTAACTTGGGCAGCCCTTTAAATTCTTCTACATTGAAATAACACTATTCTTTAGAATTGTGTTTTTCTATAGAAAAACAACCTGAGCCGTTCTCCTGGGATTGGTTTCCGGTGTTGTGTTGGCAGATCGTTAAAAAGTTGTGCTTTGAAACGGCTAGTACGATTTCCCAAATTTTTCAGCATATAGCTCACTCTACGGGGAATTCTAGATTGATGACAGGGGTCCGCTAGTGTGGGAAAAATCGCAGCGCGCGCAGGCAGGCACGTGCCATTTCCCATAGGCTTATAATGGGGCCATCATAAGAAGGCTCTAGCGAAAAAACTTTTAATGGTCAACTTTTCTCGATAATTTTGCTGGAATGTCAAGTTTTGGTGGATATCCACATGCTGGTGGTGGCCCCTACCCTGGGATAAATCGAATTCACGCGCCACGTTACCTTGAAGTTGCCCCTGCACCCAATTTTTTTGGCACAATAGGTGGCGCCACGGCCGCAGGGACAGGCAGCGCTACCGTCGCAACAGACTATGACATGACACCTGCATTTCTTGCGATCACACTATTGGCAAGGTGGAGTTTAGATGACAGCATACAAATTGTCTTGCTATCGGGTTTATATGTGCTCGCTCGTTCCTTGCCGATTAAGGCTATTGGCAGAACTGGTCATCAATAACATCAATGTTGTTTGTTCATTGAATGTTTTTTTGGGGTAAATCACTTTCGGAAAAATAAACACGATATTCCGTAGCATATGCACAATACACATATAAGTAATAATGACGTTTATCTCATACCAACCCGCAGGGGCGTCACCGATAATTCTTGAATGGGGGGTCGGCTGAAATGACGAAAAAAAATGTTCCCATTTTTTGCTGAGTAAATTTAAGCCTTTGCAACATTGTCAATGGTGCAAAGGCCATGTTATATGATCAATGATCAATAGTCCATGTTATAGTGGGTATTTAGTTATTAAGCGTTGCGCTCGATTTTTTCGGGTTGGTTTGCCTGATAAAGCCCATACATATAGGCGTTGGGCCTCGTAGAGGATAAGAGGCTAAAGCTGTTAATAATTGAATTCAGTGTTACGACAAACTGAAGACAATGACAATGGCTTCATCATGACCATGGTCCATGACCACCGATGTGACGCCGCAAAGCGGCGTGATAATGTTAATTTTAGGTATTGGAAAACGACATCTTCATTTTCGAACCAGAAAGTAATTAGAGCCAAGCCTCAGGTTTTTCCTGGTTGCACCGCTAGGTATGATGCAAAATATTGAACTGAAGATAGTTTTTTACACATTAGCCTCGGGTTGTAAATCACGATGACCGGTGTCAGTCACTTCAGCACTCAATATCACATATAATAATAATAACCTGTGCCTATTACCTATATCTGTACCAAACTGTAACAAACAATTGGTTAAAGGAAATAGTTCACCTTCAACATGGGTTTTGAACTAAGATAGCAGTTTTGCAGCCCGTGTTGAAAAAAAAACTAAATGCAAGTTTTCTGCGCTGAAAAGGCTCTCCAGCCGAATACATTTGACTTTTTGTCGAAGGAATGTGAACCATAAATAAAGAATGTCAAGAATGTGGGCCTTAAATACACCTGGGCAGAGGCTATACAGTAATCTTACGCGACTATTTTCGAATCTGATTGGCTGAGCCATTCAATTCTTTCGTTTGACGTTGCAGAGAGTACGTATATAGTTTTGATAAAATTAAAAATGTACGTCCTTCTGTCCTGAATCGGCGCGATGTACCTATGGCTATTTTTGACAACATGAAAAGAAGTTGTATTTCAAAATATAATCAAATCGTATCTGGAAAAAGGTGAACTATTTCCTTTGATAGTGCAAGTGGATTTAAAGCAGCAGGGCTGAGGCAGAATACTTTTCCGCACATAAATGGTCCCAGTGGATCTGGAGGAGCCTGGTGGGAGATGACTTGGGGAGATAGTCGTGGTCTGGTCCACACTATTAGCTCTTCGGTCCAGAAAGTTGGGCACCGCTGGAGCAGCTTCCGGGTGCCGATGTCCGGGTGCCGAGGCTTATGCCGTCGTGGGCCCTCAGTGTCCTTGACCCTAAGGGGGGAGGGTTGGGTTGAGTCGTGAAAAATATAATTTTATATAGTGTAAATGTATAAATGTGTAACTTATCCATACCCAAAATACGATTTCTCGCTGTGTTTAGTGCACTCAAATACCTATTAGATGAACGCCGATACATTATTGTCACAAATGGTCACATGGTCATGGCGGCTGGCGTTGTCACATGGCGGCTTCTTCGCGACATTTCCTCCTAATGGTCTGTAATTTGTGTACTATGAACTAACTGGAAAACTTCCTTTATTTTAGATACAATGCAGGGGAATTCTTACTCGGTTATCAGCTTCTCCAACTATTACGCGTTTTTACTTTAAATGCATTTTTTTTGGGGGGAGAACATTTATATTGCCGCCCCTGTCGAGCGTGGGATGGGGGTGGGGAAGGGCTTTGCCCCTGCCGCCCCTGGATCTGCCAGTGCATCGCCACCGTGCGTGCAAAAGCTACGTTGATTGTGAATCGCTCCAGATCAAAATAGCGTCAGACGGTCCGCTTTTACTACTCCCTACTGCTGCAAAATTGCTACCAAATTGCTACCAAATAGAGGAAACACGAACGAGTAAATAGAAGAAACACGAACGAGGCAAAAACAAAATCGTCAAAACGCTATGTTTCGCAGCCAGTACCCATTTTCATCACCAGTTTCAGCGGATATGAAGGGGGCTTATTTGTATTGCCGCCCCTGTCCAGCCTGGAATGGGGGGGGGGCTTTAGCCCTGCCCCCTGGATCCGCAATACGCAACCTAAGTCGGGACGTCATTTGATATAATCAGCTGACGGCGTGGCATATCAGCTGACTTGCGGTAGTGTTTTAAGACCATAGACACAAAAAGTAAGTCATTTTTCCTTAAATAAAGTTTCAGCTTAGCATTGAGATGGCCACAAAATGGATTCAGGCTATTTTTTATTAATTTATTTAAGAATATTTAAACTGTTTTAAGCTAAACGCTAGCTTTCGCAATTCGTGTTAGAGTGATACTCATACGTCATAATTGTCAGGCAACTTTCCTTGGAGCATAAATAAATAAATTGTATTGACTGTTGTATATTTAATTGAGCATATTTTAGTAAATTGATTTTGAGAAAAAAAACAACTGAAGATAGTGAACAAATCAACAGTGATACGTGATATGCGTCCATTAAAGACCGCTAGTAACAGCTGCAAATTTAAACGCTACTGTGAGGAAATGTTTTGTCACAAGGTGCGCCAAAAACGTAACGTGCTTTTCTTATGCTTTAATTTCGCTCCATTCTTGCTACCTTGTCTTACTTTTTATTAATAAAAAATAGAGCAAAGGTCCTTCTATACGTGATGTATTCTCACATAACTAAGAAGTAAGCCGTTTTCCGATGAATTGATGAAAACAACTTTCGGCCTTATGGTCCTTAACACTACGTCGTCAGCTGAGTATGCCATGCTACTTTTATGACGTCACACTTAGGTCGCGTATTGTCCTTTTTACCGTCGTGTTTTTGGCCATTACCCAACTGCAAAGGTGATTGGTGAGCAGCAAATGACCTAACGTAGAAAGTATCTTTGTCTGTCAATCAAGCTGCTATAGCTGAAAAAACGAGTTTGCGGAAAATCAGGTTCCTGTTTCAAAGCTATTCTGGTCAGCGTGATTTCATATCAGATTAGTAACTTCTGGCTCATCCACAGAAATCCAAGTATTGTGGAAACGATGTAACACGTGTCTTATCGTCAAGTGAAATCGAACGGTGTAAAGCCAACAGACGAGCTACCTAATGCGAGACGTCTCTATTATAATAGCCGTTTTCACGAAGGATTTATTTTCACCCGGTAGTACCCGGTAATATTTCGTGCGTTTTGGGTAACTGGGTCTAGAAACACGGCTTTTCCCAGATATTGTTGGTATCAATTGAAACTTTATGAATTCATAAACAATTATCTGCTCTTACAATGCGAAATGTGCCGTTAGTTTTCTTTGTATAATCAAATTCATAAACAAATATTACCGGATACTACCAGGTACTAACGGGTAAAATAAATTATTCGTGAAAACGGCTATTATCATGCGATCCTGTTGGATATAAAGTCAGAGCAAAGCAGCCCTTGAAACATCTGGGCAATGTGATCAAGATAATAGCATCGAGTTTATAAGCTCGAAAGCACGAAACTGAAGCAAGGCTGCCCTAAACTATAGTTTAGGGCAGCATTGCTTTCGTGAACGATTTGGCTTATTATTAGTATACAGTGTACTAGCATCACTGAAGTGTAGTGTACTGTACACAGAAGTGTACTGTACACTTCTGTAGAAACTTCCGTTTTGGCTCTGTCGAAAGCTGCACAGGAGGCCTGACAATCTGATACTCGTCTCGACACTCGTCATAAATTCAGCCTAGCTGAACAGAGGAGACGCGAAACAAAAGTTTCTAACGGCCCCAAACAAACAAAATATAATAATGTAGCTTAAAGGGATAGTGCCACCTACAGAGGATTTATAAAAAGCAGCTTAACCCGCGCCGGGCCGAGGGGGGTGTTTAGACACCCCCTCAGGTTTTTCCTAAATATCGGGAAAACGGCGGCGCGTAGCGCCGCCAAATTATCAGTACCTGTTTATTCATCTTTTATACAGCTTTTATTTTTTCTTGGCAATAGGTCATGTCAGGTCAGGTCACCAGGCTAGGTCATGTGACCCACCTCCAAAAAGTTTGCGGTTCCACCAAAGCCATAGTTTTTAGCAGATCGGTTTCGTACTTACAGGATTTCATAAGAGCATGACTAATGACTATCTAAAGTTTGTATATCTCTGATTTTTTATATCGGTGACCTAAGGTCAGGTCAATTTCCTGATCTCCCCATTGTAAGTGAACGGCAAAATAAACAAATGCTTCCTATTCTGAAAATATGCATTGGATCAGGCTGATTCTTTCAGAATCATTTTATTTTAGTTCATTCTGGATGACCTAGTTGTGATTGCTTCTCAAAGATCTCTACAATGTCATCTGAGGTCATTTGAGGTCAACAGCAATGATTTGCTGATAACTATTGATAGAATAAAGATAGAGACGAGCCGACGACACCACTGTATTTTAATAGTCTGGCTGCGTCGCCCCATATGCAACATGACCTATCTGCGTCACCAAATGACCTTGACCAGAGGTCAAATTTTGAAGTTGACCTTGCGAGGTCATCATGTATATGTTTTAAAGCGTCTTGACGAGATAAAAACGATAGTGTCAAAATAAGTTATCTGTCACTTTTAGATTAAATGCTATTCAGGAAAACATATGTTAGCAAAAACTGCATTTTTGACATTTGATGACCTCTGGAGCCTAAACTATTGATCTGAGCTCAAATTTGAAGCCCTTTGAGCCATCGCAAATTTAAATAGCCTTCTATTGATTCTTTAAACATTTGCTCCTAGCTACCATAGTTTCCGAGATAATTGGGGGTATCTGAAGCTAAGTCCAAAGTCTGGAAAATCTGACCTTTGATGACCTCTGGTGACCCAAATATTGACCTGAGAAAAATTTTCACCGAAATAGTTTCCAAATCCCTTTTGACGAGCTCTCGAACGGTAACTTTGGTTTATGTCTAGGTCTAATAGGAGCTGAGTTAGAAGAGGGGGGGTGTCGAAACACCCCCGGCCCGAGAAAGGTGGCGCCGAGCACCGGCCCGGCGCGGGTTAAATGAATGTTGGGAGTTTAACAATCGTGTATGATTTAGTTAAAACTTGCCCTTAGGCAATGTATGGGGAAAACATTTTGGAATTATTTCTGACTACAAAACGTTGGTCCCAGCTGTGCTCAGCACTAACTTCAGATGACAGTCCTCATTCTGCGCCAAGACAGCCCTCATTCTGTCTTGGCGCAACTGTTTGTGTTCAAGTAGCGCGCCCTATAAGTCGAAACGTACGGATTCGCCGAGACTTGACCTCGAAAAGTCTATCTGTGTTATAAGGCAATGTCACTTAACTTTTACGCCCAAGGTCGAGCCATAGCCATTCTTGCTGTTCTGATAATGCAAAAAACTAAGATTGTTGACAATGTAATTAATTGCATACGTATCTTAATTTTGAAGTTCACTGACGGAATCGTGAAGTTGAGTTTTTAATATTCAAATGAAAATTATAGTCCACAAAGAAGTGATTCAAAATAGTGAGGAAGCAACTCCAATTTTACGAAGATTGCAATCATTGTATGTGCTATTGGTGCTATCTTTTTTATCTAATGGGGATTTCGAAACCAATTTTGCATGTAACACGGACAAGGCTAATCTACCGATACACACCAAAAACTCGATATTGGCCTGCGAGGTGACACTATCCCTTTAGCCTGTAATCCGGTAATCTTTCAGATGGCTTGGCGTTCTGTGGGAGGAGTGCGACGGTTATGATATCTGTAATGTCCTCAACAAATATGACGAGATAATCATCATCGCAGTAGCTAGGTATAATCACTTTCTGACATTCACGTATTCGAGAGTCGAACGTTTCTTAAAGATGTAGCAGTGTGGGTACGGACCTGTACCATTTTTAGCGGAGTTCCCAGCGAAGGGAGCTATCTGAAGGGCGTGGTCACCGCCACGGGAAGGTCAAGACAGCCTGGACGCACCAGAATAACGGCACGTGCGGCTGGACCAGCATCATTCAGCTCTAGCAGGGCCTGTAGCTCAAGTGGTAGAGCGCTCCTTAGCAACTTGTGAGAGTAACCGGGGATCGATACCCCGCAGCTCCAACCGCACAGTTTTGACAACTGAATACTACCTGGATCTGAGGAATTTTGGGCTGTGTTCTGACCCTTTGATTCCCGCGAGGATCCCAGAAGATCAGTACAAAAAGTACTTTCTACTGATTCACGAAGAAACGGGTAACAGGAATATCAATGTATAAGTACAGGCCACTGCACAAGTAATGATAGGTAACGTTTTCCAAAATGTGTTGATTTGGGTGGAAAATGACGCCCAAAAGTAAATAATACTCCAGCCTCCACTCTCCCCATTTCAGGTCGCTCCTGCAGAATGGAAAGAGTGCAAAATTATTTACTTTTGGTCGTCATTTCCCACCAAAGTAATACATTCTGGGACACTGTACCTGCCATTACTTTTGCAGACTGCAGTGACCTGTACATAAATTACATTGCCGAACTGCGATAGAGTAAAATGCCCGCCGGGGATTCCAGGGATTCCCGCAGGGAATGTGACGGTCAGAACACTACCCTGTGGTGGATCTGCGGTTGGCAAAATGGGCAATTGCCCACCCCCAAATAAAAACCTCAAAAATCGGCAAAAAATGACACGCATTTAATTATATAGAAGGAAATCTGAGCAGCTTTTACAAAGGAAAGTTTGCTTTAAGTCAGTAACCAATGCATAAGCAAGCGAAATCCGATAAGTTTTCAGAATTGTGTGAAACTTTTTGGAATTTCGCCCCCCTCCCCCAATGCCCGTTCTAGATCCGCAGCTAACACTACCTTAGTTCACGAATTCAGAAATATATCCATTCCATAGTATTCACAAATAATAATAAATTGGATGCCTCTAGATATATAAAGGAAAACAAGTTATATTGAAAATGCATGATTGTACTATCGTCATCGATATATAAGTAAAGTTGGGTGTTATCGTGATATTTTATCGCGATACCTTATTGCAATAAATGTTTTCTTTTATCGGTTATCCGATAGTTTTGTTCTCCCGTGGTATCGATTTATCGCTATCGCCGATACTTTTGTTCCCGATTTGGCGATACACGATGAAATATATATTTGAAATTGTGTTAATGAAATTATTCAATCAATTTAACATAATGCCCATTGCAAAGGCAAATTGAAACCGTTTTAACGCGATAAACTCGGAAAAATGTGCTTGGAGACCAAGATCATAAACACTCTGGCAGATACTGCCTTTTTTGTGCATTGCTTTTCATATATAAATTAAGACATTCCTATCTTTTGAGGGATTTTGCCTTAAAATGGTTGTCTTGTATTTGTCCGATAGGCGTGAGAGGGTCATCGTCAATGGCAAAACCTCCAACTGGAAACCGGTAACGTCTGGTGTACTATAAGAAGGTTCTCTTTTGGCTCCACTTATATCAGTGTTAACCGTTTTGAGGCTTGCGACACACAACAGTGACTTTATAATTTCTCGAAGCATTACTGTCTGCACAAAAACAGAGGTGAAATAGTGATTGGAATTCTGACATTGGAGAAAACTTTGCAATTATATGTTCACTTATATGAAATATGCATTGCTCGATTAAGTATTCTAACACACGTCTTGCATTAAAAATTCACACAACCGTAATAATATAAACACCTAACTGAAGAATATATGTAAATAAATATACTGTTCTTGCATTTAATGTGAACTTTTAAACTACGCGGTTTTGGCCACTATAACCACTATAGCTGATCCAGGGGCCAACCAGACCATCCCCCCAACAGCCTTGAAGGGGGTAGCAACATGTCTTTTTTACCCCAAAAAACGTTAACAACTTATACAAAATATATATGCATCAGTCAAAATCCAGTTATTCACAGTGAAAAACTGGAAAATTTCGCACCACTCCGCAACATGACGCGAGTTTTGCAATCGCTTTACGCTTATATGTACAAATTTGGAAAATGGGAAAGCGAATTCCATTAAGTGTCCGGCAGAGGCTCTCCTAGGCTGGCTTCAGGGCCAGCCTAGGATAAATTTGTCCTTCATAAATATTAGCTTGTAGGCGGATTACATGTTTAGTAAGTCTCCTGAGCTGCGAAAAAACCTATAGTTATAGAGCCTTGGAAAAAACGATGCGAACGCAAAGACGCGGACATCAACAGCAGGTACCCGGAAGCTGCTCCACCGGTGCCCAACTTGCTGGACCGAAGAGCTAATAGTGGGGATCAGGCCAGGACCATCTTCCCCAGGCTCCTCAAGATCCACAGGGACCATTTTTACGCGGAAAAATCGTTCTGCTTCTTGCGGCTTTCAAACCATTTACACTGTTACCAGTTGTTTGTTACAGTTCGGTACATATGTATATAAAGTTATTTGTATAATATGTACCTACTTCTGAGCGCTGACTGCCAACGGTCATCGTGATTTACTATATCTGAGGCTAATGTATATGAAAATCTACCTTCATTTTATTTTGTTATCATGCCGAGATGTGCAAACAGGAAAAGGGGTTACCTGAGTCTTGGTTCCACTCATGGTCTGGTAGTAATATTACAATTTCGTTTTCCACTACCTAAAACCAGTAAGACGCTCTTAATCGGCGAAGGCAGCGAGTCCATAGAAAACCGATAGTAGGAAATTGGCCTCTGTCATCTTTATTTACAACCTTTACCATTTTTAAAAGCCTGAAGGTTGTTTTTGTTTTATATTATCTGCCAAATTAAACTTTTTTCCAATCACCCTGCTTAGTTACTCACTGGGACTTTCTGTGGCATTAAGTTTACGTCCGGCGCTGAAGGCTGCCACATGGACTGCATCGCTTTTTTGTTACCCCAAAGGAGGTCCCGCAAGTGGTGGAGTGCAACGGCTTGCGGGGGAGGAAACTGGGACTGGATAGGGATGGTCAGGTCTGCCAGTTTAGGTGGATCGCTGCAGGCGGAGGAGCAAGATGGTCAGTCTCCCGTGCGCTTGTGCTGTCCATTCGTCTGGTTTGATCTTTGTTGAAGCGGGCCCAACTGAGGACCTGGCAGGGTCGGCTGGCTGAGCATGGATCCCCGTAGTGAGTGGCTCGGCCAGCGCCAAACGTCGTCCGAGCCGCGAACTCCTTGGTGTGCGATGTCCACGGGTCTGATAGTTGGTCTGGTCAGCCCCTGGCTTTGTGGATGGTTACCGCGAATGCCAGGTTGAGTGGATCTGTGTTCCTGCTGAAGATCTGCGTCCCTCCATCCACCTGGCTGTGACAGCTGGCACCGGCACGACCTGGGACTGCTGCGGGTTCCACGCTGGTCCCTGGTATCCTGGGAACTCGACGCAGACTGCGGCTGGCAGAGTGTCCGGGCCGGGCGAGTCTGGCGGGTAGAGCAGGCCGACCACTGTGCCGAGGGACCCATTGGTCAGCCCAGCAGAAACCCACAGGTTGGAGCGCAGCATAACCTTTGCACCCTCTGCCAGGCGTGTTGTCGGCTCCAGTCCGTTGGCGTCCTGTGCTCTCTTGGTGCGAGCTCTGGCTGGCTGATGGACGGCCTCAGAGTGCAGCAGGGACGACCCAGTTGACGCAGCTGGCGCTGATCTGATTTCCGCCTCAGCTGCGTGGACTGGCGACGAGCCTGGGAGATTCTGCGAACCTCTGCAGCTCCTCAGCAGACTGGTACGCTGCCAGCCGGGTTGTCAGCAGCTGGTAGTCGTCGTGGGTGATGGTGCCGTTGCGAACGTTGGTGAGAAGAAGGCGAAAACGCTCCTGCTCTGGGTTGCCCCCCCGAACGCGCTCCACTTGCGTTAGCACCACTGCCTTGTTGAAGGTTCGGAAGCTGGTCCGGCCATCTTCACTTATACGCCCACCGCCAGCTCCCACGTCATACATAGGCCGATCCATCACCGGTGGCAGTTGTCCAAAGTCTCCGAGTAGGCAGACGCTGACCCCGCCGAAAGGCTCCGGCGCCCGATGAGGAAACGCCTGGCGCAGACCGAGGTCAGCAGCCCGGAGGCACCTTCGCCACGCATGAGACATTTCGTCAACGATGAGCAGCCGAAGTCCGTCAAGCCGCGTCTGCAGCGCGTGGAGCTGCTCGCCCTTCAGCTCCGGCAGCTCGTTGGTCAGCGGGACTGGCAGGGAAAGTGTCCGGTGCAGCGTCTCGCCCATGATGTTAAAGGCGCTGTCCCTGTATGGAGCACAGACTCGGACGTAAACCGTGCAGAATCGTTGCCATACTGTGGGGCGACTTCCTGAGGCATCATGATCAGAAAGCTTTTCCTGATCCGCGCACGTTCCACTGACCAACAGTCGCACTGGATCAGACTCGGGCTCGACTGAGTTCCGCAGGATCTGGAAGGCCTCCTTCTGTTGTTCATTCAGTATTTCTGGATCCACGCCGCTTGGGGGCACGAACTGCACCTCCTGTTCGGTTTTGGCGCGTCGGATAAAGCTGTCAGCGTCAGCCGCGATGTCCTCGACGCTGCGCCAGTAGGCGTGCCAGTCTGCCGGATCGGAGCCGCTGTCCTCGTTGGCCAACTGGAACGGAATCCCAGCGAGGATCCAGTCGTCCAGCACTCCTCCCTCACCATCTACCTCCATGCTCTCTTCCTCATCATCCTCTTCAGAGTCCTCCGGCTGGTCCTCTTGTCGCCCTTCCACCGCCTCCCGCACAGACACGGGCACGAAGCTGCCTTCGGAGATGAACTGGCGCAGCGCCGTGGCCCATGACACTGTGGGGTCTGGTCGGAGGTCAGCGTCGGATCTGCAGGGCTTGTACACGCGCAGCTGATGACGACAGAAGTCTTCGAATTTATCGTCGTCCGGTCCAGACACCCGGATCCGCGGGAAGATTCTGGGGACGGCTGCCTGTCTGCGCTTGGTGTGGTGATCGAGGTTGAAGTGCCTGAGGTAGTCGATGAAGGACATCTTGCTCTCCGTCTCAGACTCCCCCCTCTGCAGGTACTTGTCCCACGCCGACTTCCTGCTGACCGACCCTCCGGCTGTGACCTCCCTCTCCGTTGAAGGCTGGCGACGGCGAAGCTGGGCGTTGGTGATGTAGCCGGGCAGTTTGCCAGGCGTGGTGGACGACTTCCTGGGCGTAAAGTCCCGGTTCCACCACGCTGCTCATGAGTGCGCGCGTGTAGGCCTGCGCTGCTGTCGCCGGCTCGCTGTCATCAGACTGCTGGAGTAGTTTCTCTGTGATTTCCTTCAGTGTTGCGCTGTTGGTCTCTTGCTTGGTGCAGTACTTTGTCAGGTACGCGATGAGAGCGTGCTTAGACGTGCACGGCTTCATGTCCATGTTGGCCCGGAACAGACGCATCCAGTCACGTTTCGGGTAGTAGTTGAGGAGCGGGTCGTTCCGCGCGGGAGCATACTTTTGCGAGTTCTGGCGCTGGTCGCGTACGAAGCTGGACTCCGCCCGCAGCTCCTCAGGAAAACCCGCCTTGCAGACGATCTGGCCGCGTTTCTTGGTTAGGCAGGTTGTTGTGCTGCACGCGCGGTGGCGGTTGGTGGTGTTGATCAGCTTGCTGAGGTCGCTGTCAGGATCTTCCGCTTCGCCGTACCGTATCTGGCAGGGGTGCTGGGTGGATGGCGGAGTGACGATCGTTGGGTTGGCCAGCTGTGGATGATCAGGCGCCTCCTGTTGGTACCGCCGGATGTCGTCGGCCGAAATGGACGCCGGGTTCCACGCGCTGATGTAGCCGTCGTAGTAGGCGAGAAGCGCGCGTCTCTCTTCCTCCTCGTGCCTCATGCTCCGTGATGATCTGCTTCCACAATCCGCCGGGCAGTCCGTCATCCAGAGCAGTCCATGCGCGTTGCACAGTGCCGCGGTGCTGCCACTACGAAGATCACCCAGTAGTTCTTCATTGTGGCCCTCGCTGTTGACGACAGTGTTGAGGAACAGCTCGCAGCGTCGCACGAAGAAGGCGCCGACGAAGTGCGGATTTCTGACGACCCGTCCGTTCCGTCCTGCGTCGTCCACCACGCCATCTTCCACAGCATCACCCTCATGCCTCTTCATCATCAGCTGCAGGTCAGGCCAGTGCAGATCAGCAGCACTCAGCGTGAAGAAGAATGTTGGCATCCCCTTCTCGTCGATCATGTCCTGCAGCTCTGAGCGGCGGGATCGCTTCCACTGCGGTGAACCACGCAGACCGCTGCCGAAGTACATGAGCTGGTGTGGAGTGTCATGTTCCACTGTTCAGCAGTTGCTGGAGCTCCTCGGCTGACATGTTCCGCGCCTCCTCGTCCATCCTTAGGAACACACGGCCCGTCTGCGCCGCCCGCTTCCGCTGGTGCATGTTCCAAGCGTAGTACCGGAACCGTGGGTGGCGGGCATAGCGTCCGTCCTCGAGACTCATCAGGTGAGCCAGCCAGTCACCGAAGGCCACCTCCTTCTGCCTGGGCCGGTCAGCATCCACGTGAGTAAGGTCGGCGGACCCGCGTGGGAAGAGGGTTGGGAAGCTTTGGGTGAAGAGGCCGACGTGACTGTACTCGTTGACTGGCGCCTCGCCCCTCTGTGGCCACTCGAGCGGAGCGTGCGGATCCTCGCCGAGCGTGTGAGCGATGTGCTCTGCTTCCGTCGGCTGCGGTCTGGGGAGGTCCACAAAGGTGATGGTGGTGGTCCCGTCAGTGTGTACCTCCCTGGCTGGGTCGCCTTCCTCAGCTCCATCTGGTTGCGTCAGTGGCTCATCGTTGATCTCCAGCAGGTTGTCCGGGACACCGCCACAGGGAGAGAACGCGAGGATGTCGCCAACGATTTTGAGCGTCTCCGTAAGTAGGGGTTGTTGTCTCGGAGCCAGTGCAGAGCCGCTACCACGGTGTCCTGGCGCACCCGGTAATCCCGGAAGGAGTTACTGGCTCCTCTCTTCCGGATCAGCAGAATCCCTGCGTCAGACGGGCTCCGCGGCAGCTGGTTGGTGAACGTGTTCAGTTGCTGCGGGAAGGCGATGGCGTGGTTCTCGTAGCCAAACTGCCCCACCTCCCCTGGGCCTGCAGATGTACATGTTTGGTAGGATCTTTGAAATAAGCATCTCTTCCAAGAATGTCATATGCTGCAGCTCAGCTGGAACGGGGTCTGGTGTCATCCCGTTGTCTACAGAAAACTTTATCGGCAGACTCCTCTCCCGGCTGCAGCGGGTGCAGACCCCAGTGCGCATCACCTGCGCCAGAAAGGAAGTCAATGTTGCTGCAAATGATGCAGCTTTCCCACTGCGTCAAAGCCGTAACGCCGGACACAAAGGGATGAGTGGGATGGACGCCTGCGGCCGGGTTGTCAGGAAATGCTGGACGTCGGTTCCGCATGTGGTTGTCGCCTGCTGATCCTGCTGCCCGTCGCTGCTGAGAGCGTTGTTGTGAATCGGTACACAGGGTGCCCTCCTCTCGGCGTCGCTGGGAACGTTGT
>VOPJ01015544.1:0-14189 GCA_014673585.1 Semibalanus balanoides | reverse complement strand
GGTATACTGAACGCTTCTGCATCCCAGCAGCATACATCATCATCATCTTCATTATCTCCTTCACCTGGCAACATCACCACGCTGCTGGAGCAAAGGACAGAACATATCTTGAAATTGTTTCACACTGTTCTTAATAAACGTTATAGTCAACGATTAAAAATAAAAAGAGTATGATAATGATGATTTGATAAACTGAAAGGCAGTGATGGCCTACGTTACGATACGCTGCGGAATTAACCTACACTACGCTTGGTTTGGGGGCTAAAGCTACGATACGTTACGTAATTACGTCGTAGCGTAATCATTAACACGTTACGTTATATCTTGCTACGATACACATTGCACAATTTTGTATTAATAGCTATATGAATGTATCATAATATATTCCTGCCCGGGGCTGGGATAATCTAAATAAATCACTGATGTTTGTATCGAAAGTACCGAGGTACCTTTTAAAAGAGTCCGAGGTCCGAGGTTTAGGTCCGAGGTACCTTTTAAAAGATACATTTGTTACAATCTCTGATTTAGGGGCACCCTCCATGGTTTTGAAAGGACCCTTAATGAGTTTGGGGGCGCCCTGTTTAGATTCGGGGTACACCTCATCGTGTTTAAGGGCGCACTTCCGAGTTTTGGGCGCCCTTTCGAAGTATAGGGTGCTTTTTGGGCATCGGGGCAAGTGTTTGATTTTTTAATAGAAAAAGATGTGCTACAAGAAATAAGTATGCTACAGAAAAAATATGTGCACTATACACTATATAAAAATGAATATCTGCTGACGACCGACCTGCCCCGGTCCCCCGGACACTCCCCCGGTCAGCAGCATATGTTTGAGGAGCCAGATAATGGTTATTTGTGTACTATTTTTGCAAATGTACTACAGCTACGCCAAAAATATGCTACAATCCATGATCCCAAACCAAAAGTCCAACACTGATCGGGGTTCCCTCCCTGGAATCAGGAGCGCCATTCATGGGATCAGGGGCGCCCTTCATGGGTTTGGGGGCGCCCTCTGTTGGAGTTGCGAGCCCCACCCAGGGTCGTCCCTGGAACCGCCCCTGCGTGGGCCGTAGGACAGCAGGGCCCCGCCCGCCGCGCGGTCCCTTGAGCCGCCCCTGCTCGGCTACCGCCGGTCACGGCCTGCGGCGGTCTGTCCGACTGCGCGGCGGCTGGCCTGGCGGCGGGCCGGCCACTCTCGGGTCGGAGCTGGGCGCGCCCGCAAGCGTATACCGCTGTACAGTCTCTCTCGAAAGTATCTGTGCACTGCGATGGGGGCACCACCCGGCCCGACCACGGTTGGGTGGAAAAGTTTGAGAGTCACTGAGTGTCTGACCCAACCAGGGATCGTGGAACGCCAGGAGAGCCGAGCGAGCTGTCATTGGGTCTGTTCCAGTTGCACTCCCCGGGAGGAATTTAGAGGAGGTTAGAGCAGCTCAGAGCAGCTGTGTGGGAACCGCTACGGGAACAATGAGAGGAGTTTAGAGGAGATATCAGCTGTTTGCGTCGAAACTTGGGTATCTGTTGACATAAGGGCACTGGGCACTATACACTGTTGACATTCACAAATGTATCAGCTGCGCCATAAATGTACTCCTCAGTCTCCTCCGGCCTGCCCCACCTCTGCGTCGGGAGCAGGATGGAGGAGTTGAGAGGCTTTCGGGAGTTCAGTTGGAATGACTTGGACTGAGGCAACTAGGCAGCACGGGAGGGACGACAAGAGAGGTTAAGGCGGTTCAGAAGCAGCTTTGAAATGCACTGGAACCACCAAGGAGGTTCCAAGAATTACATGCCCCGGGCCCCACAATACTTTGCTGATGCACGATTATCTACTGTGCTCGACAGATCGCTTGGGACCCCGTTGTTCGGCCATTTCTTCTAAAGGCGTCAACTGGCATACATGAATTCACGCATATTAATTAATGCACACAATTTTACGCATCAATTATTGTATTGTTGGCTCACCATTTCTTATTTATAGCTCTCTTCGCTGTCACTCACGCACTCGCTCACTCACTTATTTATTCGCTCATTCGCTTATTCGCTCATACGCTCATTCATTCATTCACTCGCTCTCACACTATTTCCTTTGACTCAAAATGGTCTGTTACTTCGAATGTGCATGTTGAGAGCCTTCGACCACTTTTTCCGAGTCTTTCTATCCCTTTTTATTTTCGAGTTAGAAAGGGGGTCATTTTGGCCCAACCAGTCACCATGGCAAAGTTTCTCGAAGGCTCACCAGGGCGCGGGTTAAGAAAGTGAATAATGCTGTTGGCCCAATTTATTCAACATAATTGGGTAAATTACCTTACTCAACGCGACAGAGTGGGAATTAACTTGGTATTGTCAGGGGTGTGTCATCCCTTCAGAGTGCATTGGGTCAATGAATACTTGTGACGTTCAGAAGGTGTGGCACACTTTCCTGTCGCACCAGGGTTACAATCTAGAGACTTTACCTCAATCAAATGACTTCTTGACAGTCTTAGGAAAGTTTTAGAGAGTTTCTAGGATATTCTAGATATTTTTGGAAATATCTAGAGTTTTTGATCAGGTATGTCTGCAACTTACTTTGTCGGGCTGTATTAGGCCAGTGGTAAGAGTGAGGACAAAACGATTGCTGGTTCGTTAGTAGGCAAAAAGCTGCTCTACCGAATGGTTTTAGTTGCAGTGCTTTATCTCCTCTCGCATGGAAAATAATCCTAAAATAATAGTGCATAAAAGCATTACGGGCGACGGCGCCTAGAACCCGTGAATACTTGTGACGTCACCCGCCTACGTCACAGAGCGGTACATTTGCCGGATGACTCTACCTGGTTATAGGGCCTTGGTACTTGTGCAAGGATACTTGTGTGTGCAGTATTTCAAAACAAAAAACTGTCTGTACCTTAGGAATCTCTTGCGCCACAAATGAAAATGTTTTCAAAGTAGGTCTTAAAATGCTGCAACATTGAAAATCGGTTTCTTAAATCGCTGCTATACTTTTTATGAAAATGGTACCTAAAATCAAGCTTTTAATCATTTTAATTGAATGGATGGGACTCAAAACATATATCTAGCCTCTCAAATCTAAGCTTACTCACCTTAAGCATTTTTAAACGCCAAAAGAGACAAGGGAGTTCAACGGAGGGGTTGAGTATGGTGCCTCCTTTGGGGCCTTCGGCTTCCTCGGAAAATGACATTTCCCTTCGTTGATAATCGCTTGAGGATTTGTTGCCCCGATTGCGCTGCTCCGAGACGCTCGTCTCTTTTGGCGGTTACAAACGCTGTAGGTGAATAAGTGTATTTTTGAAAGACTAAATATATGTTTTGAGTCCTAAAGATTTGATTACAATTATTAAAAGCTTGATTACAGGTACCGTTTTCATTTTAAAGTATAGCAGCGATTTAAGAAAGAAAATCTACATTTTTTTGCAGCACTTTAAGCTAACTTGAAAAATTATTTCAATATTTATGCGCATTTGAGATTTTCCTAAACGGTACAGACCAGTTGTTTTTGTACGTCCGATCAATAAGCAGCAGATTCATATTCCGCGAATCTGCTGCTGTCAGACAGACATTCGCCCGGTCCCTCGAATAACTGCTTACTGTAGGTAGATTCGGCGAATGTCTGAAAACTGCAGCATATTTCTGATTCAAAAATGGACAAACTTCCGCGCATTATTGGCGCATCTTAGACGCGGAGCAGCAGATTCATATTCGCCGGACTCGAATATACACTACCAGGCAGAGATTCGGCGAAATGGTCTGTCAGCATATTCAGGAATAACGTCCCACGGCATAGGATCCAGAACGGGTGATTTTGTCAGTTGGGGAGGGGGGGGCAAATTTCCAAAAAGTCTCGCACGATTTCTTGAAAACTCATCGATTTCGCTTGCTTAATGGATCATACTGATTAAAATGCCGCGCCGAGATGCTACATCTGCCACGTCGACCCACATCGAAAATTTTATTGGGAACATTAAATCAAACTTGGCCATAGCCTTACAGTAATTACGGGTCGGCAGGAACCCGATTCGAACGCTCACTCGCATTCGCTCGCGCGCTGCGGCCCTACCAGAGGGATATCTCGATCCCCCCAGACCATCTCGTAGACAAAACCTAACCCTACGGCGTAAATAAGTTATCGATGCATGTATGTAATGTCCTGGCATACATTCACCGAATCCGGTGCTGATCAGGTAGTTGGTTTTGTGGTTCGAGCCCGGCGAATGTCTGTCTAGTAGCAGCAGATTCGCCAATATGCCGCGAAACATGGCGCCAGAAAGGGCCACGGGCCAGGCCCCCCAAACCACCCAAAATTTGGACAAATGTGACACATTTCTTAAAGATTATCGCAAAACTAAGCAATTTTTTACTAAGAAAGATTGTTTTAATCAGTTACTGATCCATAAGCAAGCGAAATCCGTATGAGTTTTCAGAAATGTGCGAGACTTTTTGGAATTGCCCCCCCCCAACTGACAAAATCAACCCGTTCTGGATCCGCCTATGCCGTGGAAGCTATTTCCCGAATATGCTGAACATACCATTCGCCAATCTGCTGCGGTAGCTGTTAATTCGAGTCCGGCAATATCTGGATCTGCTGCTCCGATCTAAGATGCGCCAAAAAAGCGCGGAGGTTGTCCATTTTGGTCACAATATGCTATGCCATTAATCAGACATTTCGTCGAATTTACTGCAGTAGCAGTTATCGAGGCCGGCGATTCGTGTCTGACAGCAGCAGATTTCGCGAATATGAATCTGCTGCATCTTGACGGACGTGTTTGTTTGATTTTAAAATACCGCACACACACAGTACAGCGCAGACAAGGCCGTATATAGAAGCGCAGAGTACAGAGCAAAGTACAGGGGGTTATATATAAGGGTGTGTTATAAGACCTTAGTGGTGACTTACATGTCGCGTTGAAGGTAAGATAATTTACCCAATTATGTTGAATAAATTGGGCCAGCAGTATTATTCAATTTCTTAATATTGATCAGAAAATATACATAAATAGTTTGCATTTTTAAACCATTCAACCAGTCTTGGCTCTTCTTAAACTATCACCGTTTTATAAATGTCTGACATCTTTAGTAATCATATCACAGGGGTGGATCCTGGGGAGGTAACAGGGCTGCCAGCCCCCCTCAATGGAAATTGGCACCCCTGCGCCAAAGGCTGAAGGCGCAGGGGCACTAGTTTTGCACCAAAGGCGCAATCTGGGCGCTGCAAGCCATGGAGGGCATCCCCAAACCTATGGAGGGCGCCCCCAAGGGCCCAAACCCATGGTGGGGCCCCCAAATTCATGGAAGGCACCCAAAAACCCATGGAGGGAACCCCAAACCCACAGAGGGTGCCCCTAAACCCATAGAGGGTGCCCCAAATCTGTAGAGGGCGCCCCAAACCCATAGAGGGCACCTCCAAACCCATTAAGGGCACCCCAAACCCATAGTGGGTTGTCACAAACCCATGTGGTGCGTCTCAAACCCATAAAGGGCACCCCTAAACCCCATGGTGGGCGCCCCAAAAAAACATGGAGGGTGCCCCTAAATCAGAGATTGTAAAAAAGATTTAGGTTTGTTTTAATAATGAGTAATTTGTGCACGACACTGCAATTTTTCCATAACCTTGCCGCATCTCATGACCAATGGCCATGGCCACTAATTAATCCATGGGGAAACTTGCCCTTCCACAGTAACATTGCAGGGGGCAAGTATGCCCCCACACATTCCTGCAGTGGCTATAAAAAGCGATAGTTAGCCTGCTCCCTGCGGGGAGCAGCCCTCCCGGATTTTGTTAATTACTTGAACAATGAACACTATATAAAATATATCAAAGTGAGACTTCCAGTACCTTATGGTGCATCAATTCTACTTCATACCATATCTCTATTAAATATACATATATATATATATATATATATATATATATATATAGACAGGGTGGATCCAGGGGAGAAAGGGGCCAATCCCCCCTCAAAGCTTCTGAAACTATTATTTGCTCCGCCTCCCCTAAACAAAAAATACGATCGGACAAACGGCGGCCTCTGAAAATTTATAGTATAAATTGTCTTTGCAGCAGTCAAAACCTAGCTATCCACAATTAGTTATTTTTAATTAGTATTAGTTATTTTCCATAATTAGTTATTTTTGTGGGACACTGGAATTTTTCCATTAACTTGCTGCACCTCATGACCAATGGTCATGGCCACTAATTAATCCAGGACCCAGGGGAAACTCCCCTTCCACAGGAACACGGCGGACATTTAATAAGAAAGCTTCTCAAATCAAAATTTGGAGATTGCCCTGATGTTGCATAGATGCCACTGTTAACAGAGTGCTGTTCACTGGTGCCTGCGGTCGCTGCGGTCGCTGCGGCCAGCCGCAGAGATTAGGCTCCGCCCACGCTTCTTGTCGGCGGTTCCGCGGCTTTCAGCCGCGGTAAAGGTCGGTACGGATCAGGGTTTTTCCACTTTTCCGACAGCGGACACTCGGAGAGTTGAGCTCGCGTTTGTAATTATTTCGACGTTGTTCTATGGCCTTGATTTCGACTGCCGCGGACAGCGGACTCGGAAAAAAATAGCGGAACATCGTATCGATACCGCAGAGCCCGAGCGTCGAATGCTCAGCGTGCTGCCGCCTTAACCCGCGCCCCACTGGGGGGGGGTGTTTGAACACCCCCCCTCATGTTTTATCAAGATGACGAAAAACGGCGGCGCCGTAGCGCCCCTCAAATTTGGCAACTAACTATTCACTGATTCCTTCCGACATTTTGCGAAAATTTAAGCTTCGTGTCAGTCAGTTCAGGGTCACCAAGTGCCAGGTCAATGACCCACCTACAAAAAACGGTTGCGGTCGTGCCATGACTACAGTTCTAAGGATCGATATCAAACTTTTAGATTACATAAGTCATTAGATCTAAAAAATGTATTATTCGTTTTGTATCGCGTACCTTAGGTCGGGTCAATTTTCGATCTCCCATTATAAATCAATGGAAAAAGAATCAAATGCCTTTCTTTGTCGACGATATCAGTCCATTTCTTTCTGGATGACTGTTATCATATGATATTATGTATGATCCAAGTCAAAGTGCAAGTTTTGCTCAGAAACATAACGGTCATCTGAGGTCATCCGAGGTCACCAACCACCTTTTTCGTCAGATAACTCTGGCCATAATAAGATAGTGAACTCAACTTACCACCAGTGTGTTTTCTAGCAAGGACACATCTTACTGATACTGCAACGGATACCTACTTGGTCACCACTTGACCTCTGACCTGAGGTCATTTTTTCAAATTGACCTAAATAATCAAATTGTACATATTAAAAGCGCATTGACAAGACAAACACGTGCGTGAAACAGTATTGTCGTTATCTTATAGGTTAAGAAGTTATTCACAAAGGTAATATTGTTATCCAAAATCAGCTTTTTTTGACTTTAATACCTCTAGAGCTAAAAACTATTGACCGTGAGGTCAATTCGAGACCCTAGGTGCGATTGCAAAATGCATTGGCTAGCGATTTGTCTTTTTGAACGTTTCTGTTCTAATAGCATAGTTTCCGAGACATGGGGGTTTCTGGGCGATGTCCTAAAACTTAAAATTTACCTTGTGATGACCTCTGGTGACTGAGTTTTGACGTGAGCGAAAAAAAAGTCTGAAGGTAGTTCGAAATTGATATTTTGATAACGGTTCGAACAGTGTCTTTTGTTTTGGTTCTAGCGTGACCATGAGCCGGTAGAGGGTTGTCAAAACACCCGCCAGTCTTGGCGAAGGAAATGCAAGAGGCCCAGGGGGCGCGATATACCAGGAAACGGGTTAAGAAGCAACAATACCTTTTCTAGATCAAACCGTTATCTGTTATTTCTCTCCCCCCCCCCCCCTCCTCCCACCAGCCAGGGTGTGAAAAACTCAAGCGGGGCGCGGTTTTTAAGGTCAGGCTCCACGATGTGTTTTTTTCCACATAACTCCCAAGGGACTTATGTTAAACTTTGGTGATGTGGGTGGTCCGCCTCCAGGGGCGCAGGGGCCGCCCCCCCCCCCACCTACCCCCGAATGCCAGAAGGGTGCCCCACTAGAGCTAGAGCTAGAGCTGCGGAGCTAGGAGGTATTCAAAGAAGGTCGGACAAAACAAGCTGGAATGGAGGACTTGCCATACTCAGAGAGGCTGCGACAACTTAACCCGTACCTGAAAAGGTCGCCTCCTCCGGGCTATCTGATTCCAATACTGGAAGATTGCATGGGAAAAAAGTAGCATCATCCCAGAAGACTCTTCACTATGTCTCCTAACATTAGTACTAGAGGTCACAGTCTAAAACTACAGATTCCTCGTGCCTCTACCGAAATACGCAAAAGATCTTTTTCAAATCGTCAGGTATCACTGTGGAACAGCCTACCTGAAAGAGTGGCAACGGCCCCTAATGTTTCCTCTTTTAAAGGGAATAGTTCACCTTGAAAGTTGTCTTGAAATTCAACCATACGGTGCATCTGGAGCTCAAAACTACGATTACTTGGTGTTGGACAGTGATGGAATAGTGGAGAAAGAAGTAAGCTTCACTTATGTATTTCACGAGGAAATCGTATACGAAAAGCAGGGTGGCACGTTCTGGGCTCCCAACGCTAGTACGTCTCTGACAAAGGGTTTGCCGCGAGCCGAGCGTGACGATATTACGAGGCGTCGTGATCAGGTACTACGTGTCAGGAGAGTTCCACCTCCGCGCCCGCTGGCCCGCGAACACCGAAGCTATTTCGGCGCCCCGAAAAAATATGCCAGGACTAATCCTGGTGTCGAAACTACTTTTACGTTGCGAGTTTATTCTTCAGCCATAACTATTTTTTCGATCTGCTCTACAAAACTGCTATCTCAGTTCAAAATCCCATGTTAAAGGTGAACACCTCCCTTTAAGCGACTTCTTGCCGAGACTATTCCAGACCAGTTGTATGAATATGTTTAACGGATATAGTTAACGAAGTGTAATATAAAATTATGACCTGTATACATGTACTATTCCGATGCAGACACACAACTCCAGTTCAAGGCTGTACCTACACTGTGAATCTTGTAATGTGCATATGTCGTTAAATGAATTGGCGTGTGGGAGTTGTGAGCTCCACCCAGGCTCATACCTGGAGCCGCCCCTGCGTGGGCTATAGAACAGGGCCCCGCCGCCCAGCTGCCTTGAGCCGCCCCTTTCTCGGCTACCGCGGTTCCACGGCCCCGGCGCCGGTTCCGTCCGACCGCACGGCGCTGGCTTGCAGCGGGCCGGCCACCTCCGTCCCGGGCTTCGACACCGATCGCGCGAGGTCTCGCGCGCTCTGATCTTGTGTCGCGAATACAGCTGGAGCCAAGAGCAGTGTTTGGCTGAAACCACTTCAGGCGTGTCCTTTGTTGCCGGGTTCCTTATGTCCCAGTCCATTCCCGTGACTGGGAAAGCATGGGAACCCCACGAGGTGAGTAAACGGGTGAAGGGTGCCAGCAGGGTGTTTGTCGCCGTCCGGCGATGGACAGTCCGTGAGCAGTGACGCACTCAGCATTCCTATTCTGACTACAGGGCGCCCCTCAAACCACTTTGGCGCCCTATCAGAATTACAGAGCGCCCCTCAGACCACTCAGTGCCCCTTTGGCGCCCCTGGATTTTGGAAATGCGCCTTAAGAAATGGTTTCCCCCCACACACACACACGCAAACACACACTCATAAAAAGTCCTGAATCCGCCCTTGTCTGCCTCTGTCGCGCCTCACGTTGTGCGTTACTGGTTCAACACACTTTACATATGTTATTGCTTTCAGGAAATTACCAGTTGCAATGAACCATTTTAATGGCTGCTTTACCAAGCAGCCTGTGGCTAAATGTCTGCCGAAAATAACAACAATGGATGTATCTAGTTCCCCTGAAAGGGAAATACATGGAAGGACCGAAGTGTTTTTCAAGCCTCCCAATCGACCAAAGCAAGATACCAGGCCTTTAAGAGAAAGGTGTTTGAATAAGAGGGCAATGGATGCTAACCCAACTGGTGGAATTATTAACATAAGAGGTGGCCAGATGCAGTTTGGTAGACATAGAGATGGGAATATCTGTCCAGGAAAAATCGCACAAGATAAGGGAGATCTGGAGTGGAGTGACAAGGTGAGATAGACATCTGGAAAGAGCTGCTTTGAGGTTGTACACAACGTTCCGTAAAATGCCACCTGTTTCGGCATGGAGCTACTGGATTTCGAACAAACTGTCGGATTGCACCTGGATAGCGTTGGCTGATCCGCCTACTGGCCGCTCTGTGATCCGCCCCAATATCCAGCCACCTGTCAGCATGGTCAGCTCGCTAGCGAGGCACGTATCTGGTGCATGCCGATTGCCAGAGTGGACGAGCTGTCACTGTTCCATCTGCTGTAGGCGATATCCGACTCTGACCTTGTGCCGCGTCGCACCCCTCCCCCGCTCCCTCGCCCACAGCACGCGCAGACGTCGCTGCCGTCGACGGGCGACTCTGCCGACCTGTTTCCGCACGGCGGCACGGCGGCTCTGGCCTCGGCCGAGTTCAACACCACGCTGAGGCTTGCCGACCGGATCCGACGGCTGGAACAGGACGAGCCCGACCTCTCGCAGCTGGCGGAACAGCGGCTCCAACAGTGTCCCTGCACCGCCCAGCAGCTGCGGAACAAGGTCAGTTCCCCACCCAGCAGGCGCGGAACAGGGTCAGTTTCCCACCCAGCAGGCGCGGAACAAGGTCAGTTCCCCACCCAGCAGGCGCGGAACAAGGTCAGTTTCCCACCCAGCAGGCGCGGAACAAGGTCAGTTCCCCACCCAGCAGGCGCGGAACAAGGTCAGTTCCCCATCCAGCAGGTGCAGAACAAGGTCAGTTCCCCACCCAGCAGGCGCAGAACAAGGTCAGTTCCCCACCCAGCAGGCGCGGAACAAGGTCAGTTCCCCACCCAGCAGGCGCGGAACAAGGTCAGTTCTCCACCCAGCAGGCGCAGAACAAGGTCGGTTGTCTTTCAGAAAATATATGAATTTATAGGAATTTGAAAATATGTCGTTGAGTTATTGGCTAATCGGCTAGTCATGCAAGGTGACCTCACGAAAATGCCGGAGGCTATAACTCGGTAGCCGTTCGTCCAATCGAGCTGAAACTTGCACAGCACGATTTGGCGCCCCAGATAACACCTATAGCGGACTTTTATCGAAATCGGAGATGTGGGGTGTACCCGGTGTACCCCTTGTCAATCTGTCCTGGAATGCCGCCGCTGTAGCTCAGTCGGGAGAGTCTTCTGCTGGTCTTCTGACCTATCCCGGTAGTGGCAGCCCGGGTTCGAGTCGCTTCGGCGCTCGCTATTTGCTCCTGAAGGGATGGCCTGGCCCCCCCCGGCCCCCCAAAAAAGTGGGAGGGGGCCCCCCCAGAGCGGTCCCCCCCCCCCGCCATTGAAAAAAAAGGTCAAGGTGACTCAGTGAGGCGGGGCGACTGTGTCCAGGTATTCGGCCACGTAAAACTTCTCGTCAAATTCTGCGACCAACACAGGAATTGTAACGAATCGGGTGGTGGGGGTCAGGGCCTGCGCAACAAGCTCTGCTTAGCGTGGGTCCTGACCTCGGGAATCCATCCATACACAACATTCGAACTAAATTTATTAAATACAAATAAAAAAAAACTCAAATGGCATGCACTAGTTGCTAAGTTCCCAAGAGTAATAATTCCATGAAGACTAAAACAGATTATCGTTTGAAGCTGTGGTAGGTAATGGTATGTTCGGGGGGGGTCTTTGAGTGTCTAGGGTGAACGCTGCAAAATGTTATCTCGATTTAACCTCGCCCTGGTGACCGGCAGGCCTACGAGCGGCTCAACTATGACCCGCACGAGTACCAGTATGGCAATTTGGTACCGATCGAAATCGACGAGTCCATCCTCATCCGGCAGATTGAAGCACGAAAACAGGTGAGCGTTTGCTGTTGGCCGTGCTTTGTGAACTGAGAGTGTTCTGTTTTGATTGAGAGCTTCGTGCGGCCAGGGCGCATGAGGACCAGAGGGTGGCACCCCCTGTATCCCGGCCCGGGCCGCGCGGTTGCGGCCAGCCGCCATCTTAAGGGGATGGTCAGTAATTTGTAATACCTGTATTAAGTCATTGTGAGGAAAATTGAGTTATATTTTAACTACAATGTCGTTAAGGTAAGGTGACAACAGAGCGAATTCCCAGAGAACAAAATATGAAAAGCAAAATTATTTGGACCAAAAAAAAATCAGAAAAATACAAAAATTACAAAGCTGTTCTCGACTTATTTTGTGTATATAAATGTGTATGTGTCCCCCATGTGTGCTGCAGTCGTATGGAGGTGCGCGCGATGTCATGTCGCCTCCTGTTGACCCGGCCGTCATTCGTCACAGGCCCGTGTGGAGGCGTACCGACCGGAGCCGGGCCGGCGACCTGTCGGGCCGCACGTGCGCGACCTGATGCACCTGGCCGTGCAGCACGAGTTCCCGGTGCCACCCGAGGCGGACGCGCTGCACGTGAGGCCGCCGCAGCCACAGCCGGTCGGTTACGACCAGCTGGCGCGCCGCGCTTCTCAGAGACACGCGCAGATCTTCAGCGGGCAGCCGCGGCACTGAGTGCCGGCGGGGCGCGGGCGTCGTGCCGCACCGCTGTTATGGAGAAGGTGAACGACAATGTCTACCATGTGTGATAAGAGACTATTGGGTTTGAATTGTGCTATCTAAATTGCTGTGCTGCTATGGATGTTCTCGAATCTCAGGATTACCGTGTTAGAAAGACTTTGTGAAATGATGTGTAACGTGATACTCACTGGCGGATCCAGGAGGGGGGAGGTATTAGGGGCAAATGCCCTCACAAGGACATGGGGGCATTCAATACAAGTATGCTCCCCGCGCGTTTCTGCAATCATTGGCCGTAAGCAGACCGTTGTCGTCCCAATGCCTATAAGCTGTTTGGGCTGCTGAAAGCCAAATTAATCTGTGAATTGACGTCTTGTTTCTCTTTTCGAACTGCAGTTGACTCGCATATGAATATCAAATACAACACCGATTCGATTATTTAACATGAAACACGACGCAAAGTGCAATGAACCTCAATATTATTGGGCAAAATGGACGGCAGCGTTATCGCGTTCACAGGCGTCTCCCCCCACCCCCACACCACCGGTACAGGCAACACTTGAAGGAAAGCGAACTCACGGCACGACAAAGCGACCGATCCAAGATCAGCATCGAACGCCGAGTCGATACAAAAAGCCACGACACCATTACCGCTACTCGGGACAGATTCAATTTGTACACTACAAGGCGCCACATACACATGAGATCCGTACATCAAAGTATGCTAAGTGCTTATTCACAACTCGTTGGCAAGTCGCGGAATTGAGTGCTTTGTTCGTGGCACCCACATGGAGCGCCCAAATGACTAGGCTAAGTGACAAGAGCAGAAAGACAAAATGATTACTATGACTAGGGCTCAATGATAAACTACGCTGAGTGTGACAGTGGCACCAATCCCAGATGCGTGCGCCCCTCAAACCCGGCGAACAGTGTTGATCTGCACCTGCGGGTGTGTAAGTTGCCCTCATCAGGCGCACAGGAGTTTCGGTTCGCGTCAATACACTGGGGCGCACCGCCGCTGGTCTGGATCCAGCTGGCTGCTGAGGCCACACACACGTCATCCCAGCTTCAGTCGGAGACACTAAGAGCTCAATCCGCTGCCCGCGTCAACACAAACTCGTAGCTGCTGCTACGCTGTCTGTGAATCTAAGCGGCGCTGCAGTAGACGGGAGTAGCCTGGCAGTAGCAGCGCCAATCGGCTCGCCTGAAGAGAACGACGACACTGTGGAGGGCGCCTGCGAGTCGCTGGACACTAGCACCACTGCGTGCGTGCACACTGAAGCCGGGGGCTATCCTAGCGCGTGGCGGAACGGTGGTCGTGGCCGCTTACAGCGCGCAACACACGCCGAGAAGTCCGAAGCGCGCGCTACTGCGCATCCACTTGTACCTATGATAGGGGAAAGCGCTGGGAGATCCACCAGCGTCTTGCTGGCCAGGTTACGGCGTCCGAAGTAGTAGCGCGCCGAGTCCATCACCTGAGGCGGCCACAACCACACGTGGGTCATCAGTCAGCAGTGTTAGCCGCAGCAGCTGGTGCGGCCTGCACGCGCTGATGCTCTGCACTTCTGCGGTGTCACTTCACCGGGTCAAAGATCAGTCATTTGGGGGATGATGATGATTA
>VOPJ01015543.1:0-14189 GCA_014673585.1 Semibalanus balanoides | reverse complement strand
CAAGGTCACCTTGCATACAGCGAGGACCCCGTCCTGAAGGCGTTCAAGGTCAGTCCAAGGTCACATTACATACAGCGAGGACCCCGTTCTGGAGGCGTTCAAGGTCAGTCCAAGGTCACCTTACATACAGCGAGGACCCCGTCTTGGAGGCGTTCAAGGTCAGTCCAAGGTCACCTTACATACTGCGAGGACCCCGTCCTGGAGGCGTTCAAGGTCAGTCCAAGGTCACCTTACACACAGCGAGGACCCCGTCCTGGAGGCGTTCAAGTCAGTCCAAGGTCACCTTACATACATCTAGGACCCCATCCTGGAGGGTTCAAGGTCAACCCAGTCACTTTACACACAGCAAAGACCTCATCCTGGAGGCGTTCAAGGTCAGTCCAAGATCACCTTACACACAGCGAGGACCTCATCCTGGAGGCGTTCAAGGTTAGACAAAGGTCACTTACCAGACAGGGACCAGCGGGAGCTTCATCCTGGACGCGTCAAGAGTCAGTCCAAGGTCAGTCCGCCCCCGTAGCTCAGTGGGAGAGCGCTGGTCTTCTGACCTATCCCGGTAGTGGCAGCCGCGGGTTCGAGGCGGCGTTCGGGCGCTCGCTATTTGCTCCTGAACTGGGAATGGCCTGCGGCCGGTGCATGCGGTCGCCTCAGGGGCAGGTGACGTCAGCGGAGCGGGGCGGACCGTGTCCAGGTAGTGTCGGGCACGTACAAACTTTCGTCCTCTAAAGTTCTTGCCGGCCAACAGGAATTGCACGAATCGGTGGTGAGGTCAGGACCAGCGCCACAAGCTCTGCTTAGCACGGGTTCTGACCTCGGAAAGCCACTATACAAAACATTCGGACTAAATTTATAAAAAAAGGTCATTCAATTGTACTATTAAGTCATTCCAAGGTTATTCAAGTCGTTAAAGGGTCATTTAAGGTCACCGTACAAAAAGGGAATGGTCATTCCGTCTGAAAGGTGGCCAACATCACCTAAGTTTATTTCATCCATCTATGTTCAACATTGGTTCAATGTCCTGTCACCACCAGCATTCGTCATATTGCTCAAGGTCGGTCAAAAGTAACGTCAGCGATCACCCCAACAATTTGTCGTTATCATCGCTCCAGATTCACGACAATAAGTCACAATACTTTTAAGGCCGTGTTCTGACCGTGCACATTCCCTGCGGCAATCCCTGGAATCGCCGACGGGCATTTGGACTGCACTACTCAACTGCAGTTCGGCAATGCACTTATGCATTGGTATTCCTAATAGCTCCTTGCTTCGGAAATCCCCGCGGGAATCGATGGCCAGAACACGCCCTAAATCGTCTATGACAACGGAAGCTCACACTTGTCGTATGTTTATATTGCTGCCCATAGGTGGCACCAGTAGTAAGTGCCTGAAGTTATGCTGTGCCGCAAAGCTTGAAGATCAAAACTGCTGTCTGCGTGATGGAGGGAGGGCGGGGGATAACGGGTATTTTTTCACCAAGAGCGGGTAGCCATAGCGAAAGAACAGGGGGGAGCATGACCACCCACATTTCGGTCATGTTTTGATTAATTTAAAAATGTTTGATGGCAAACGGGTTGCCGAGGCAAGAGGAGCCTAAACCTGTGAAGAAATCTTATGCAGGGAGTTTTTCTCTCTCAAGACAATGCTCCAAGTTTCGCTGTCCCCCACCTTGTGTGCCGTTGCTACGTCCCTGAACCAGGGGCGTCGCCACCGGGGGAGCCTGGAGGAGCCGGGCACCCCCAGGTGCGCTCAAAACCCTCTTTGGCACCCCCAAGTTTACAGGATTTTAACATTAGGCCTTTGGCGCCGGCTCCCCCAGAACTCTCGCTGGCTCCCCCATATCCCTGGTTGGCCTCCTCACTCGAAATATTGTGGCGACGCTCCTGCCCTGAACCATACCCTTGACGCTAAGAACCACTGGTCTATAGTATGAACTAAGTGAGATGCATGCTGGGGAAATGCTGCCCATCTAAAAACGGTTTGTCTGCATGCTCTTCATCAGCGTGTTTCCTTAAACCACAGATAGGATGTGGCCAATCGGTTAAAACAGCAACCTTCAACAGCGAAAGTTAAAGTTTGCATACAAAAGTAACGATATCGAAATGCATGTCCTTTGAAAACATGTGTGATGTCGCAGACACTGTTGGACATCAGACATGTCCGCCTCTGTAGCTCAGTGGAGAGCGCTGGTCTTCTGGACCTATCTCAGTAGTGCAGCTTGGGTTCGACGTCCCGGCTTCGGCACTCGCTATTTGCTCCTGACTGTTGATGGCCTGCGGCCGTGGGCAGCGGGTTCGCGCCTCAAAGCCGCGTGACGTCAGCGAGCGGGGGGACCGTGTCCACTGTCAGGTAAATGTCGGGCACGTAAAACTTTCGTCTCTAAATTCTGCCGGCCAACAGGAATTGCGCGATCGGGTGGTGAGGTCAGGACCAGCGCAACATGGGGGGGCGGGGGGGCCTCTGCTTAGCGCGGGTCCTGAACTCGTAAACGCTCCATCCATACAAAACATTCGGGACTAAATTTATTTAAAAAAATGTCTGTGTCATAATGCAATGGGTATAAATGAAAAACTACTGTGGACTGAATTGCTCTATGACATATTATTTCCTGAATAAACCAACGGGAAAAAACTGACGAAAGTGAAAAATATTGACATATATTATTTTGTTTACTGCTGTGCATTTTTGCATTACATTTTTGAGCCAGTGTCATAGTCGAAAGAAAACTGACTCATTATTTGGCATATGATATACCTTAACCCGCGTCCCGCTGGGGGATAAATTTTACCCCCTCCTAAATTGTATCAATAACTTAAAAATCATGACATATTGCTATTTCAAACCTGCTGTACGTAATGCTGCATCAATAATACGTCTTCACAAATTTCATTGAAATCGAGGAAGCGTTTTGGGACATAATGACGTTTTAATGAGGTCATGTCATGCCATTTTTGGTGGAAAATGAAAAATGTTTCCCAAATAGTAGAAATAGAGTGCTTAATGACATGGCATAATAAAACAACGTGCAATGTAGCAAATGACTTTCTCTTAAAAACGTTATCTCGAATTTCCGAGGTTTTTGGTGTTTCGCCCTGTTTTTCTCACAAAAACATTTTTTTTTAGATCTTAAAAAATGAAACATACATTACAGAACCAAGTATGGAGAATACCCAAACCAAATTGCACAGCAACATTTTTTACTTACCCATGGCTTCCTCATGACTTTGTTTAATTACGTTTTTGGCCTTTAGAGACCAGATAGAGACAACTAAATGTCAATGCTGTATTTCTGAGACAAAGTTTATCTAGAAACATGCTTTGTAATGTATATGCATCAATTGCAAATTTTCATATTTTCTACCTGGCCCTGACCTGATGGCCATTATATTGAGTCAGGATTGTAAGATTGTTGCGACTTTCGAATACAACGTTTAAAATAGCCCATAAACATATGTCGCATGACTTTTGTAGACCTCTTGCCGTTATTGACTTTTTGTGGCCTGACCTTGACCTTTATTTTTGCTTACAATTTGACTTTTGCTTATATGGGAGATTCGTTATACCTTTGAGAGCACTTTGTGCGATAATAGTCACAATCTAAGTCTTGGGAAGAGATGGAAAGTATGGCTCAAAACCAAAATACCTCAGTTTTGACCATTGACCCGATCGTGACCTGACATGAGAACATGTTTCAATAATTTCGGAATGTATTCGATTTGTCTCCTTGAGAGCTTTCGATCGCCGCCTTGCGCGCCTCGTTGCGGTCATTGGTTCGGAAGATACGAGAGGGAGGGTAAAATTCACCTCCAGCGCGGAGGGGCGCAGTCGGCCTGGAGATGTCCCCAGCGGTGCGCGGTTTAACCTATAAAACCTGTTTTGAACTGAACGCAGTTTTACAATATCGTTTGTCGGGCGATAACTGTTTGCCCCTTTGTCTGTGATGTGACATTCTGGCACTTATTATTAAGAACAATAAAACAGTACACCTGTTGAAGCTCACTAGATCTGGACATTTTTCGCCAGCCAATGTCATCATACTGCAGCAAGGGCTGTTTCATCGCCGTCGCCCTGTTCTGTTCTCCGGATGGCTGCGACCGTGTGGTGCTTCCGATCGTCCCTATATGCTCGTTCTGACACGCTCAGAGGCCGTCCGGATAGATGGCGTGACATTTCAGCCGCGATCGCACCCCCCGTCGAGACGCAATCATCCCCGACCAGAAGAGTTCTGTTGACAAAACGCCGCCCGAGGCAGAGCCGTCTTACAATGGCGCCGGGGGATATTGGCGCGCTCAGCGGCCAACGGTTTTCGAGTATATATTTTCGAATCGGATATCCGTCATAATGAATGCTAAATGGAATGAGCAGCTGAAGTGGTCTGGGATGCGCGGCGACTGAGCCGCGTGTTCTGGTTACCTTCGGGAGTGGTTTACGAACGTGTTTTGGTACCTTCGGGGTGGTTGAGTGGTTACTGACGTGTTCTGTGACCTTGGGAGGTTTGATTGGTTACTGACGGTGTTGCTGTGTTACCTTCGGGAGTGGTTGAGTGGTTACTGACGTGTTCTGGTTTACTTCGGAGTGTTGAGGTGGTTACTGACTGTTCTGGTACCTTGGGAGTGGTTGAGTGGTTACTGACGGTGTTCTGTTACCTCTGGAGTGGTTGAGTGGTACTGACGTGTTCTGGTTACCTTCCGGGATGGTGAGTGGTTACTGACGATGTTGCTTGGTTAACTCTTCGGGAGTGGTTGGAGTGCGTACTGACGCGTTCTGGTTACCTTCGGGAGTGGTTTGAGTGGTTACTGACGTTGTTCTTGTTACCTTCGGGAGTGGTTGAGTGGTTACTTACTGTGTTCTTGGTTACCTTCGGGAAGTGGTTTGATGGTTACTGGACGTGTTCTGGTTACCTTCTGGGAGTGGTTGAAGTGGTGACTGACGTGTTCTGGTTACCTTCGGGAGTGTTGAGTGGTTACTGACGCGTTTGGTTAACCTTCGGAGTGGTGGTTGAGTGGTTACTGACGTGTTCTGGTTTACCTTCGGAGTGGTTGAGTGGTTACTGACGTGTTCTGGTTACCTTCGGGAGTGGTTGAGTGGTTACTGACGCGTTCTGGTTACCTTCGGGAGTGGTTGAGTGGTTACTGACGTGTTCTTGTTACCTCTGGGAGTGGTTGAGTGGTTACTGACGTGTGCTGGTTACCTTCAGGAGTGGTTGAGTGGTTACTGACGTGTGCTGGTTACCTTCGGGAGTGGTTGAGTGGTTACTGACGTGTTCTGGTTACCTTCAGAGTGGTTGAGTGGTTACTGAGTGTGCTGGTTACCTTCGGGTAGTGGTTGAGTGGTTTACTGGACGTGTTGCTGGTACCTTCGGCAGTGGTGGGTGTACTTGACCGTGTTTCTGGTACCTTCGGAGTGGGGAGTGGTTACTGACGTGTTCTGGTTACCCTTCGGAGGGTTGAGTGGTTACTGACGTGTTCTGGTTACCTTCGGGAGTGGTTGAGTGGTACTGATGTGTTCTGGTTACCTTCGGGAGGGTTTTGAGTGGTTACTGACGTGTTCTGTTACCTTCGGAGTGATTAGTGGTTACTAAACGCGATCGGTGTAACCAAGGCAGTCCGTCGGCGTTGCTGCGGGCTGGCGCATGGCTGTCGCAGCTTGAGTGACGGCGGAATCTACTCCCGGGATGATGCCGGGATACTCGAGCCACGCCCAATCGTGTCAGTTCGTCTACTCAAGGTGGTCTACATGACCAGGGCCGCCACTTTCTAATTTGTCCGAATGCTCGGAATCTAATTTGTCGGCGAGTCCAAATTACTGCGTTTTTGGTCGACAGTGCTTATAATGTGACCGCAGCTCGCTACGTTGTGCTTTCGTTATGATTTCACCATCATTCCATCATCCATCATACCATGATCGCTGGGTGATGAAAATGAAAGAAGTCCCAAAGATTATGATTGTATGAGATTCACAATTGCAATATTGATTGAACTTGGAAAGTTTAAAGTTTGCAAGGCCACAATTTCCGACCAGAAAAATACATGTGTACAATTCGAGCTATTTTACCAAACCAAGCCGAAGACGATTAAAGCTGATGTGCTGCCAATGAACATTAGGTATACAATATTCCAATAATTCAAGAGAATGGTAATATGTTGCCTGAAATCAAGAGATGATATTTGGTCACTCATTTTCATACTATATCGAGCCTCGGCTGTCTTTACCACATTTTTGCGTCAGCCTGACTGCTGACCTATGTCTATTATTAATTATCTACAGGGTGTCCCAAAATTGATGTCACACCCTTCCAGCCCGCATAACGCGAAAACGACAAGTCGGTGGCCCATGGTTTTATTTATAGATGAACCCTTCCCGCTCCCTGGTAAGGCTTTCATTTTTACGGTCCCCGGTATTGGCCGGACATTCAGGTTGTTCAGCAGCTCCGAGCTGATCCTGGACCAGGCGCTCGGACGCTCCTGATCACCGTGCCCTCAGACGTAGCTGGCACCATCTTGTTCATCTCGTCCTGGACTATTGCCCACATATTTTCGATTGGCGACAGGTCATGGCTGTTGGGTGACCACTCATCTTTGGTCTAGAACACCGAAAAGTGGGACTGGCACCACTCCTGCGTCTTGCAGGCTCGATGTGCTGCGGCGCCGTCTTGTTGAAAAACGGCCCTTGACATGTCAGAAAGAAGTTTGACTTGAGTCGAAGGGGCGTTCTGCTTCCGCTGCGCCATCGCAGACGTCGCCATCTTGCTGAGGATCTTCTCCACGTAATAGTCAGCCGTCACGGTCTGGCCCCGGGGGATGATTTGCAGGTCTGATAGCCCGCGATAGCTCATCATTCCCCACGCCAGAATCTTCAGTGGCTGTTTGACGATCTCGGTTGGAGGGACTTCCGAGCTTTGATGGGCCCAAACTCGGTCGTTTTGTCGGTTGGGTGGGTGAAGAGCTCAAACGGGGGAGACTCGTCCGTGAACAAAACCGTCTCAGTCCTGGATGGTTCACTCGCGCCGCGCCATGGCGACCCAGCCTCGGTGCGCTTCTTGCACTCCGTCAGCCTTGGCTGGAGGCGGGGGTTTGGTGGTTTTAGCAGGCAGGGATTCCTTCAGGTATCTGTGTGCACCGATGACTTGGATACCTTGGGTTGACCCGCTGGCTTGCCAGCCTTCCCGCGCCAGTTTATTGTTGAGTGCCTCTTCCTTCAGCGCGGACTTGGCCATTACATTTTGGACTTGGGATGACAGGCTCTTCCTCCCGCGCCCTGTTTGGTTCTCCAGGGGTCTGTCCGTCTCTGTCGTGGGGACAGCCAGCCGGCAGATGGGCGAGAGTGACCCCCAGATTTCTCGCAACCTGACCCTGGGTCATTCCGCCGCCACCATGCCGACAGCCCGACAGCGGGGCCGACAAAGACTGCTCCTTGACCATTCTTGAACACCTGGTACTGTCGCGGCGGTTGCCATGTCCGGAAATAACCCCGCCACCCCCTTCCCAGTGGCGGGTCAGGTCGATCAGCGGACTCGCAACGAAGCCCTGATGGCCGGTCCTGGCGAAATTCCATTTCCGGTGCGCCCAGTTGGAAGAAATGGAGCTCGTGGAAGGGTGTGACATCAATTGTGGGACACCCTGTATAGTCTATATTTATCCCTATATTATCCCTATTATCTATATTTGTATCGATGGTATAATTCCGGTGTGACCTTCCACCCGCGCCCCGCTGCGATATTCAGCCGAACACGGTGGGGGTGGGGCAGATTCTGTCCCCATCGTTATCTTCCGAACCAATTACCGCAGCGAGACGCCCGAGGCGGCAATCGAAAACTCTTTTCAATGAGATGATTCTCAAACATACGCGAAATTTACGAAATAAGGTTGCATGCCAAGTCATGCCTCGCGGTCAGCTTTAAAGGGAATAGTTCACCTTTATGGGTTTCGAACAGAGATAACAGATTTGTAGAGCAGATCGAAAAATGGGTTGTAGTAAAAATAATAACCTCTTCTAAAAGGAGCTCACTAGTCCTGTGTCGAAGTTACTTACAATTAGTTAGAAGTTACTCGAAGTTATTACCAGGTGTTGGGCGTCAGTCACGTGACTTTGACCCAGGACTTCGCTTGCATTGTAACTGTTGTTAATTATTAAATGCAATGATAACAAATATATATTTACCAAAATCAAAAGCTAGATAAATTAATACATGAGTCAAGATTAGAGTTTTCTTGGAAAAAGTTGTCCGGAATAGTTTAACAAAATATTAAATAAAAAAAGCTCAGATTTACAACTGTTTTCCCATTGGCGGTGAAAACGCTATGGAATCCAAATTCAACTGGAAATCTCGCCACAAACGCACGTCGCCTATGGTCACGTGACCGAGCTGAGACGCGCTTCCTTATATATATCGTTAGGTTTATTACTACGCCGAATTTCGGGGGTCGAAATTGTTTCAACGACATGTTTTGTAATGCTGTGTCGAAATTACTTAGCGTAGCGAAAAACGTCTTCAGCCAAAACGATTTTTTCTATCTGCTCTACAAAACTGCTATCTCAGTTAAAAACCCCATGTTAAAGGTGAACACCTCCCTTTAACCCTCGCCCTACGGGAGCGTTTTTCACCTTCGACCTACGGGAAGGTTAGCGGGGGGCCTGACAGCCCCCTGCTAACTTCCAAACCAAGCAACATAGACCAACGCGAAAAAACAGCATGTTGCCTGTCATGTGAGAAATATGATGGTAAATTATTTTTTTGTTTCAGGTCAACCGGTGACGTTTCAGGTCAAGTGAAAGACGTAAAATCGACCATGTCTCAAAAAAATTTGCTCAGACCGTTGTTGTAATCATTAAAGTTATGAAAATAAAATGAATTTGTTAGCGTCAAGTTGTTGGATTTTGAGTTAGCTATTTGACCATGTATCGATTTTTAGGTCTGGGTTAGTTAATGACCTCTTAGGTCACGGAACTCGTCACCATAGATTAATATTGCTATGGGTGATTAGCATTACCAACCTCGACTCGATCACATACAGAATAGCGATCAGAAGACCTCAAAATTAGAAAATAATAAATGCAAATAAAAAAGCATTTTCCTAGACCAGTTTGGCTCTTAAGTGCAGAAAACGTATTTATTTGTTCGTATCTGGTCAAGAAAAGTCCAAAAAGTTAATTAAATTAATTACGTCATAAGTTTCTTACACTTATGAAGCCATCACTTAGTCACAAATAGAGATATTGTTTAAATTTGTTTTAGGTATTGTTCATAATCAGTTCTCTCACTTGTATTCCGATTTTTTAATTATCTTTGAACATGTTGATTTTGTTTGGATTTGTCTCAAAAAATCAGTTTTGACCTTTTGGGGGTCAAAAACCAAATTTTTAAATTAGCCGTTTTAACGATGGGTTATTTTGTGCGAAATATTTTAAAACATTTTAAAATGTTTTAAAATGTTTTAGTAGTAGTACTTTCACGATGGACTAATTGGCGAACAAATGTTTTAACCCTCGCCCTACGGTCCCATACGGCGAGGGTTAAAACATTTATCGTTAATTAGCCCATCGTGAAGACGGCTACCACTGAAACATTTTAAAACATTTTAAAATATTTCAAAACATTTCACGCAAAATAAGCCATCATGAAAACGGCTATTATGAAATTTTAATATTAAAGCAAGTGTTATTTTACGTCTCTTTTCTGTTTTTAGTTTGCAATTTGCTGCAAAACTCTATTTTCTGTGATTTGTCCAACATTTATCGTTTGTCTACGAACATGACGTCATCGAAACGTAATTATCTCCGAAACTACTTTACCAATTTCACAAAAATTTCGACAGGATATGCATAATTGTTGTTAACTTAGCTACTGAAAATTCCAGAAAGATGCGCATCTTGTGTAAGAAGTTATTTAAGAAAAACCTCTGGGAGGGCTGTCAGGCCTCTACTACTTTCCATTTAAAGCCTCAGATTGCGACTATTATCGCAGTGTCTCGATTCTATACTTCATCTGCCGCATAAGCGTCAGACTCTGACTCTGTGTAATACAGCTGTCCTGGGAGCTGACCACGTGTGCTACACGAGCCCTGTATGTTGACTCTGACTCTGACTCTTTGTATTACAGCTGACCTGGGAGCTGACCACGTGTGCTACACGAGCCCTGTATGTTGACTCTGACTCTGACTCTGTGTAATACAGCGTCCTGGAGTCTGACCACGTTGTACAACGACGACTCTGTGTTACAGCTGTCTGGGAGCTGACCACGTTGTGCTACACGAGCCTGTAGTTGACTTCTGACCGACTTTGTGTTACAGTTCTGGGAGCTGACCACGTGTGGTACACGAGCCCTGTATGTTTGAATCCGACTCTGACTCTGTGTAATACAGCTGTCCTGGGAGCTGACCACGTGTGCTTTACACGAGCTGTATGTTGACTCTGACTCTGTTTAAACAGCTTCCGGGAGCTGACAGTGTGCTACACGAGCCGTATGTTGAACTCTGACTCTGACTCATTGTAATTACAGTGTCTGGAGCTGACCACGTGTGCTACACGAGCCTGTATGTTGACTCTGACTCTGACTCTTTGTTATTACAGCTGTCTGGAGCTGACCACGTGTGCTAAAACGACCTGTATGTACTCTGACCTCTGACTTCTTTGTATTAAGCTTCCTGGAGCTGACCACGTGTGCTACCGAGCCCTGTATGTTGACTCTGAACTCTACTCTTTTGTATTACAGCTGTCTGGAGCTGACCACGTGTGCTACAACGAGCCTGTTATGTTGACTCTGACTCCTGACTCTTTGTATTTTACACGCTGTCCTGGGAGCTGCCCACGTGTGACACGAGCCTGTATGTTGACTCTGACTCTGACTCTTTGTATTAAGCTGTCTGGGAGCTGGCCACGTGTGTACATCGAGCCCTGTATGTTGACTCTGACTCTGCTCTTGTATTACAGCTGTCCTGGGAGCTGACCACGTGTGGTATACGAGCCCTGTATGTTGACTCTGACTCTGTATTACAGCTGTCCTGGGAGCTGACCACGTGTGGTACACGAGCCCTGTATGTTGACTCTGACTCTAGACTTGTGTATTACAGCTGTCCTGGGAGCTGACCACGTGTGGTACACGAGCCTGTATGTTGACTCTGACTTGACTCTTTGTATTACAGCTGTCCTGGAGCTGACCAGTGTGGTACACGAGCCTGTATGCTTTGATCTGACTCTGACTCTTTGATTACCAGCTGTCCTGGGAGCTGAACCAGTGTGGTACCGAGCCCTGTATGTTGACTCTGACTCTGACTCTTTGTATTACAGCTGTCCTGGGAGCTTACGCAGCTGAGTCGTTTTGAGAACGAGTTCCACCAGACGTACCAACAGCTCAGCGATCAGTGCAAGCGGTACGCCTGTGACCTGCTGGATCAGTGCCGCAGCTCCCAGGAGGTGAGACCTGCTGGACCAGTGCTGCAGCTCCGAGGAGGTGAGACCTGCTGGAGCAGTGCTGACCGCTCGAGAGTGAGACCTGGCTGGAGCAAGTGTGCATGCTCCGAGGTGAGACGCTGCGGACCAGTGGTGCAGCTCCGAGGAGGTGAGACTGCTGGACCAGTGCGCAGCTCCGAGGAGGTGAGCCTGCTGGAGCCAGTGACTGCAGCTCCGAGGAGGTGAGACCTGCTGGACAAGTGCTGAGCTTCTGAGGAGTGAGACCTGCTGGAGCAGTGCTGCAGCTCCGAGGAGGTGAGACCTGCTGGAGTAGTGATGCAGCTCCGAGGAGGTGAGACCTGCTGGACCAGTGCTGCAGCTCCGAGGAGGTGAGACTGCTGGAACAGTGCTGCAGCTCCGAGGAGGGATGACCTGCTGAGTAGTGATGCCAGCTCCGAGGAGTGAGACCTGCGGACCAAGTGCTGGCAGCTCCGAGGAGGTGAGACCTGCTGGAGCAGTGCAGCAGTCCGAGGAGGTGGACCTGCTGGAGTAGTGAGCAGCTCCGAGGAGGTGAGACCTGCTGAAGCAGTGCTGCAGCTCCGAGGAGGTGAGACCTGCTGGACCAGTGCTGCAGCTCCGAGGAGGTGAGACCTGCTGGAGCAGTGCTCAAGCTCCGAGGAGGTGAGACCTGCTGGAGCAGTGCTGCAGCTCCGAGGAGGTGAGACCTGCTGGAGCAGTGGCTGCAGCTCCGAGACAGGTGAGACTGCTGGAGCAGTGTTGCAGCTCCGAGGAGGTGAGACCTGCTGGCGTAGTGATGCAGCTCCGAGGAGTGAGACCTGCTGACAAAGTGCTGATCCGCGGAGGTGAGCCTGCTGGGCAGTGCTCAAGCTCCGAGGAGGTGAGACTGCTGGACGCAGTGCTGCAACGCTCCGAGAGTGAGACTGCTGGAGCAGTGCTGCGCTCCGAAAAGGTTGAGACTGCTGGACCAGTGCTGCAGCTCCGAGGAGGTGAGACTGCTGGATGAGTGCTGCAGCTCCGAGGAGGTGAGACTGCTGGACCCAGTGCTGCGCTCCGAGGAGGTGAGACCTGCGGACCAGTGCGGCAGCCCGAGGAGGTGAGACTCTGGAGCAGTGCTAGCTCGAGGAGGTGAGACCTGCTGGACCAGTGCCGCAGCTCCGAGGAGGTGAGACCTGCTGGAGTAGTGCCGCAGCTTCGAAGAGGTGAGCTCACCTCCGGCAGCATACGCCGGTGATATCCTGTGCAGGTTCTGCGCACTGCGTGTCAGGATGCCATTCCCGCTACCGTCTGGGGATTATCGGTCACCGTTTACTGGTACTATTGCTATGGCGAGCCATTTATCAGTGCCGTCATTCACCCGTCATCGTCCCCGATCAATAGTGATATCTGTCCCCGCGGAAAGAAAGAAAGTGGCCGGGGCGCCGGTCGGAGCTCATTGACATCAGCTGTGAGGTGTGCGCGGCGCTGCGCTGTGCGGCTGCCCGCGGTGCCGGGCCGGGCTGTCGTGACCTCAGCGCGGTGGCGGCGGCGGCGATATTGCCAGCGGCTCCTTGTTTCCGGGTGCAGTGTGGAGCGTTGCCTGGTACCCCGCCAACATTGATTAAACATTTACATAGGTTACGCGCCGACCTGAGCGGAGGGGAGGGTAGGGGGGGCGGACGACGACAGGTCAGGGGCCGGCGCCGACGGCCAGGTAAAGCCGGGGTCGAAAGCCAGGCCCGGATCCCTGGCTTCGACCAGTGCCTAGTGGCCCTGAGTCCGAACCATGTTATGGTTGGTTGGCCGTTACATGACATGGCTTGTCCACGGAAAGATATGCTCCTTTGTGAGCTGTTTGCCCCACGACGGATATTCTCCGGGCTGTGCGTTATATCGCCGGTGTGGGAGCGCATTTCACGTTACTTCGGCTGTACAGTGACGCTGACACGATTTGCAACGTTTGAGTATGAGTATGTACTATGTCTCAGCTCAAGCTGTTGTTCCCCGCTCACATTTATTATGCAGGGCATGTGGCAAAGGCAAAACGGAAATCGCTGCATTGTTTCGGGTCTCAGTGAACAGTGCAGAAAAAAAACGCTTAAAATATAATTTCTCCGTCGTGTGTTGAGTAAATGACAAAATGATGACGTTTTCGGGTTCAGGGGGCATTTCGGTGACGCCATCAGAATTAACAGGGCTGAACTACAGGTCAATCTCAGATCATTGAGCGGTGTCAATGGTCCGGTTACGTCATATTACCAGTATGGTTTCCGGGAGTACCCTGAGAACGGCAACAATCGACCCTGTTCTGGTGGGTGATCATGGTCGGAGGCCAAGCACCTACGCAGGTGGCGTTTCACAGTGTTCAGTGGCAGAAAACAGCCGAGACGCAGTTTTCGGGCTGTGTGACATTATTGACGTCTGGCTCGCACCAGTGAGAGCAGAAGCTGCTCCATGTGATATTCATGAGAAAGTTGTATTGTCACTTATTTGTCTACCTGGTACAAAATGACAGAAAACTACTCTAATTGCACGAAACGCCAGAATGTGGCAACATTTGCCTCCTGTTATGGTACTTCGATAACTTTCTTAACTTTCGCCGGGTTCTCTTTTCCACGAACAATCGCCGGAGATGTGCTATGCGCGCGTATACACACGCATCACAGCCAGATCCGATTCGCTCGCATTACGATGCTAATGGTATCGGGGCTTAGCTAATGGTATCGGGGCGATTCGACCTGAGTCGGCAGTCGGCACTATCCGTCGCTCCACCACTGAGCCAGGCATGTCGGCTCGGATCACCGCCA